>LGSN01000487.1:0-27349 GCA_001314375.1 Phytophthora podocarpi | reverse complement strand
AAGGGATTAGAATTAAGCCATAATTACCGCGGCAGAATTATTGAAAGGCACAATATATGAACTTCGTTTATTATTAATAGATGCAGTGCCGTCCATATATAGTTGAATTGCTTGAAATGCCCACGCTTCGCTGGCATTCTGAGCGCCTGCAACATTTGAGACAGCATCAAAAACGAAAATATGCTTACGAACTAGGTACAAATCGCGATTTATGCACACCACTAGAATGAGGAGAGTCCCCTCTTTCTCATGATGTCTTCAGACCTGGAAAATATTGAGTACATACCGAGGAGCGGGTCGACAACAACAATATCGGCCTCAGAATTGTATGTTCTTCAATTTTGTTTTTGGTGTCTATTAGGGTAAGTTTTCGCGCTGAATCGATTGCGTCTACTCGCGTTTCAAGATTCGATCTCCTCCGCCTTCAAATGTTTGCTTTTTTTATCCGGGTTCGGATAATCATCGGGTATATTTTGGCCAATTTCGACAATTTCAAAAAAGTGAACTGAAGTCTTCTCGCGCGGGCTTCGGAGGAAGACTAGGAGCCTGCGACCATGAGGGGCTCCCTCTAGATGGTGCTGGGCACCCTGCTGTCCGCTGGCGTGCAGCTGTCAACCTCAGCGGCGCCAGCAGGCGTCGTGGTGATCGCACTACTGTCAATTGATGTTGCTTTTCCTTCGTTCTCTGAAACATTTCACGCGATAGCCTTGTCAAAAATGAAAACGGTTGGAAAAACGCCACGTGTGAAAATGTCGATTAAGTACGAATTCCAGTGGCCAATCTTTGGGGCCGTTTTTCTCGAAAAATACAAATGGCGCCTAAGCAATTTTTTTTACGCCGTCTCATATATGAACACGCTATGCGAGCTTGAGTTGCAGTAAATGTAGGTGAGTTTGGTCACACTAGCAGAGCTAGTGTACCTTTTGAGGATGCAGAATTTGAGTTCGATGAAGAGCAAACAGCATTGAGAAGATTCTTCGATAGCTGACAAGAAGGTAAGCTCGATTCTGGCGGAGTACTCTACAAAGACGACACAGCCCGGTATGAGGCTTTTTATGAAGCCCAGTCAATACGCAAAGCAGACTCAGCTAGTGGTACTTACAGCTGAAAGCTGGGA
Organism: Phytophthora podocarpi; assembly: GCA_001314375.1. Lineage (NCBI taxonomy): Eukaryota > Oomycota > Peronosporomycetes > Peronosporales > Peronosporaceae > Phytophthora > Phytophthora podocarpi. Next base: position 26,232 of record LGSN01000487.1, on the reverse strand, counting down.
CGGTATGCTGCAAAAGCCAAGGTAAACTACTACAAAGCAGAAGATGTACTCGTAGGCTTCTCTACCATTGCGTCATGTACTCTGATTAAGGTTTCCAACCCCGATTTGTAGCCCGTTTACTATTTAACTGCCGCCGATTAATAGCGTACCCTTACCTTCATGCGTCCTATTAGCTCGCTATTTTGCAAGGACAAAGCATTCGACGATCATCATATTTTATTAAAATAATATACAAATACCGGTATAGAAAAATACCAAACGAGCACGGAAGGAAGGCTGTTGTGCAGGTCCATTCGGAGTACGAACACGTGTCCAAATAAAATGACTTACATCCCTGAAACAACGTCATTCAACATTTTTATCATCCAATCAAATGACAGTATTACAAAAATTAAATTAGTCAATAGAAATGCACGTTACACACAAACGACCCAGTTGTAGTAATTGGTCTGAATGGAGAGTGATGACGGGCCCCCGAAGGGTACGTGCGCTATGTGCAAGAAGCTGGTGTCGAAGTCAACAGGGCTAAGCACTGCAAGGTGTGCAGCAAGAAGAAGTTCCCCAAGACGCGCAAGGCGATCAACCGGGACGCGTACCTCCGCAATACGGACAAGATCTTTAAGAAGCAGCAGGAGAAACAAGCTTGTGACAAGTTTCGTCGTCTTGAAGGTATAATGTTCACAACTTATTTTGGCTAAAACAATGTCTAAAACGAATTTTGTGTACGTGTAGTGGTTCGGGAGTGGTTGAACAAGCTTGAAGAATTGCACCTGGAAGTGGAGCCCATGGAGGAAACGACCTGGAAACCTCTTCGTGATAAAAAATAACTGTACGGTGTCTGCAGCGATCCAGATGTGTTGTCGCATTTTCCAAACGAATTGCAAGCGCGCTGTAAGACTAATCACAAGCACGGACCGACAACGGTGACAACTCTACAGGACAGCAATATTGGTGCTTTTATCTGGCTAAGACAGCATCTTTGAAGGATAGATTTGGTGATCGATTTGACGAAATACTGGTCTACTGAAATGAGTCGGCCAAGCCTTTACCGTATTTTGGGAGGGAGGGGGGGGGGCACTCCCAGGAGGGCTTGTGGGTACGTTGACCGAGTCCGGGGTGAGATCATGAGCATTCATGTCCGGATGGCAAGGTGGATCGATATTTGGAGCGTTGCTCCTTACGGGGACAAGGGACATCAGACGCCGGACATACAACCGGTCACCAGTCAGGCCTTTTACACCAACATTTAAACTGCGACTTGACTGGCCTTGACATCTTCCGATCGCCCTGATGGACATTCTGCGCGCTTCTTGTCGATCCTGGAGAAGACGTTGCGAAAGCGGAACCTTGACGCACCTCTGGACGAAGCAATATCTGGCATGCATGCTCCCTACAAATACAATTCCGGTACTGGATCTCAACGAGGTCTTCACAATCTCGGGGAAGTTCACTTCTTGGAATTGGAGGTCTCTCTCGCCGAACGGAGGCATCTACTCGAAGACTGGACGGGGAGATGGCTTGTTCGCGTTGGTGAGAGCGTTCAGGTCAGCCGTGACGCTCCGCACCTCGGGGTTTTCGTCGGGTTCGCGCCACGCTGCCTCCCGTATCGCACGCGGCGAAGGGAGGACCCACTTCCCTATTTACCTTGGCCCCAGTATGGGAGACTTCCCATTCAAGGAATGGGGACTGGTCTTTCGGAGGTCTATCTCTTGCTCTCGGCCGCGAATTGGGAAGTGAATGAGCGAGGAGTTCCACCACAAGGTAAATTAAATCAGGTTTAGGGTAGCTACAGTCACAAAACTGAGACGAGTCGGATGAACGCCTTTCTCGTCCAGGTGTATAGCACGTGTATCCTAATGGACTTTTCCGTTCCAGACGGAAGATAACTCCTCCTTTCGGAAAGCCCAATGGGGTCAGACTCCAAATGCAAAAACAAGTGTTCCAAACGGAGTTGGTGTGTGACCTTGTGTAATCCCTCCAGGTGTCGTTTGTCTTCGGAAGACCGGACTTCACCTAATGAGTTGTTCCCACAATCAATCAGAATATAAGAATGCAGAGCGCGTACGTACACTTCCAAACGCCGCTCCTACCGCTGAGAGCATAAGCGAAGCGCTTACCCGGTGCCATAACGTCCATTCGACAGGCTGAGAGTGGGGCATAGAGTCCCTTGAGAAGGTGTTCCACTGCCTCATCCACCCCCTTCCTTATGGTAAGACAAAACGAAAACAGCGGCTAGATAACCTATTTCGACCGTCGAATTACCGAGTTAGCAAAATAGAAATTAACCAGATACGCGCTACATTGGCGCCTACTCTCTGCTCTGTCCCTCTCACGCTTTTCGCGATGTGCTTGCTCTTTGTCCAGATCTTCGCGGTGCCATTTTTCTCGTTCTTCATGTCGTTCGCCTCGCACACCTTTCTTTCCTCTCTTCTTCTGCACGCGGCCTCTGCATCGGCACGGCGGTCGCTGTCTTGTCGAAAGAACAGCAGCAGCTTTGACATTTCACGTCTCGGCACGGATTAATCATTTTCTGCATTCTCAGTATCGCACTGCATCTCATCGAGTCTAGTCTTTGCTCTGACACGCTTAGCTTTGCCGTGCGTTACTTCGGTCGTTGCGCTCTCGTCCACAGGGCGTTTGGTATTCTCACCTGTCGTATTTTGAACTAGCTCTTGGATGTTGTCACGAAGAACGCGGAGGTCCTGTCCGCCTAGTCGGTTGCTGAACACGCTCAGGTTTCTGTTCTGCGCCATTTCCCGGGCATCTTCAACTGCTCGAGCAGGATCGCTAAACAAAACAGGCTCATCTGGGGAACCGACAGTCGGGATACGTTCACGTCGCCCAAACCGTGGCCTACCCACACCACGCCTGGAAGAGGTCGGCGTAGCTGTGGCGGTGGGCGACCCCTTTCCAGCTCCAGCTCGATTTGTATTCGTCGTCGTTGTGCGAGCTCGACCTTGTATTCCTCCGAATGGTGATGCAGCGGAGGTAGTTCGAGTCACTGGTGGCTCTGGGGCCTTCAAAAGGCCACTTCTGGTCGGAGCAGCACTAGAGCCCATTTCGTCGCCAACGTTCTGTTGCGAGATCGACGGAGCGGAATCGTCCGCACCTTCAGCATCGACTTCCTCTTCTTCATCCTCCGACGGTTCGTCTGGGATTCCAAGCTCTGCTGACAGTGCGGGCTAAAAAAAACCGTCATTGGGGAGAATCGCGCCGGTGATTACTCTCGGTCTGAGAGGATAGGTCAAGCGGACCAAATGCCTCCAAACCTCCTTGATGATCACAGTTCGGTACATCTTCCTCTTTCTCTTGAGACGCATCCCGACCCTCGGTGTTTTCGATCTCGTTTCGGCCTTCTAAGCCGCCCTCACCTGTAGGGTCGATGTAGACACCGACTGCATTCGTAGAGCGCTACCTATAGCGGTAGCGACAACCTCGTCCAGCTTTCCGAAGTCCTCGCATTCGTCGATGCCGTCATGCGTCGTGTGCACCCCACCCTCCGTCTCGATATCTCGTCAGAGTCTCTTCACCCAGAGGACTGGTTGTAACTGAAATGTAATGCCGCCGTTCCGGACCGTATGTTTGGCTTTCGAAAATAGGGTTTTGAATTTCCTGCGGAGCGATTCGAAATCTCGCTCCGCCCAGGTTTTTCGGCGACCAGCGTTGTATCTGGCAGCCACTTGCTCCTTCCCATAAGTTGCGTCCCTGAGGCATAATTTTCTCCAAGATGCCACAGAAACATTTGTTCCTGAGTACTGTAGTTGACGTATCCTGATAGACGTCCTCGCTGAGAATATTCAAGATTGTAAGGGTCATCGAGTTAGATACGGAGATAGAAGTGCATGAGAGTTTACTATTATGCGGACGTACCCCAACCATGGTCGTGTGAGTTGTTACGGCGTGTAAGGCGGCTTGATCTTTGCGACAAGATCGAAGAATGAGGGCGATATCCCAGCCGCCCACGAATAACCTCCACGTTGAAGAGAGTAAAAGACTTGAAGTCTGTATAGACATTGAAGTTAGTGAAGACAAACAAAAAACCTCGTGTTCGAAATTTTAAATGGCTACACAAGCTGAGATATATGGCTACACAGTAAGATAAGTATTCCACTGGTCTCGGACTCCGAAATGGATCAGCCCCGATCACCAGCGACTGCCTAGTCGTCATGATCATCCAGCTCAGTGTAGAGGTGGTGGGCTCCATCCCATAATGTCAGGAAGATGCTGGATGTCGCGGTGTTGGCAGCTCCACCATCCGCAGCGACATACAAATCAGATTTTGTCGCCGTAGGACACCGTGATTTGTTCACCAGGAAACACGTCGCGGACGGTCACTGCGACGACCGTGAGCTTCTTTCCCGTCTGCACTTCATGACAGCGAGCGCATGAATTACACAAGTGATTCGCCAGTCGTAAAATACCTCCAACCTCGAGCGCATCGATACCGACGTACTCACCTTTGGTTGTGTGCGTCTTCAGGTGCATACAGTAACCCTCGTTGAGATGTTTGGACTTTACCGGAGGCCCGAACACCTCGATGCGGCCAAAGTACTCACCGATTACCTCACCGGCTGAAATAGACTACGTAGCTACCAATCCACGCATACCGGTTTGAGTACTTTTGCAGATGGTCAACTTTCCGCACAGTCCTCCGAAGGAGCAATTCCATTCCGTACAGAATCGGTTGTTTGGCATTCAAGTACCATAGCGCATTGCACCGAAGCTTGCAGTCACAACCGTTGTAACCCGGGCTGACTGATGGGAAGCGGATGCCCAGCCGGTTTCTTGGGCCCGCAGGCGTTCAACATACGGGGAAAACTCGCTGATCGTCAATCTTCACGTGGTGCGCGTGGAGTAATACCTTCCAGTATACTGAACCCGGGAGAGCTGCTCACAGCCCCAGGTGGGGCACCTGAGCTTTCTTGACTGGAGGCAGCGGAGTGACCTGTGGTTGACTGACACGAATCGTCGGATTCAAAGGCCTCGTAATACCTCCTTCTGTCGCAGAATCGTGCTGTCTCCGTCACCCTTCGCATCTTTCTTTGGGTTTGGGGTCCAGGGAGACACAGTCGACGCCTGTGAACTAGGCGAGAAAATACCTCCGTCACAGTGGACGTATCCGACGCGGGTGAGAGTGGATATGGTTCCAAGCGTGGATTCGAAGGTGGAGACGCGCTCACCTTTTCCGACTAAACCGACCGGAAGACCGGAGTAGCGGGATACTCAGAAAGCTTGAAGTCGGCAAGGGACTGAATCTGCATCGTGGCGACTTCTTCAATCAGCGGTCGATTCAAAATCGCTGTAAACTACGCGGCATCATACTGAGTGTAGCTGGGGCTCTCATATTCGTTCGCTTAGAACCACCACCACTGTCAATATGCTTTTTCGGTGGCGAAGCATCTACCGAGCGCTTACGCTTTCCCGTAGACACAGCCATGAGCCCTAAGACTGAACAATATGGGTTAGTTCCGAGGGTGTCATTTACACATTTTTAGCGGTAAACGTACGTAGCGACGGCTGGCTCAGTATTCAAAAGGGTTGGAGGTTGAGCCGATGATACACCTGCTTATCAAAACACCCTGCAGATACCTGTCTCCACAATCGTCAAGGAAAACATACCACCAGTTAAGACTTGTACTAGGCTACTAGCGAAGCGGTTCTTAACACGGAGGTCAGAAGCTTATAATAAAGAGAACGTAGTACTGTAAACCTCTTGAAACGCGGTCACAAATTGATGTGAGTTCCGGGCAGCGAATTTCAAACTGAGATGTGCGTTAGGCTCGAAAACTAAACGCGCGCGAAACTCCGTAACCTTCTAAGATCTCAACTTCAATTTAAATGCCGTTGCCAACATGAAGGTGTTGTTATCCTATACTGAAATCAAGTTTAGTTTTATGGTGTTGTTACTTGGGGAAGAGCATCAAAATGATAAAACGCCGCTTTATGAATTATTTGATGAGATTACGTTTTGGTCTCATCAAACAGTGGCTTTGGAAGGCATCCATTAAACCGTTTATTATGGTTTTGGCAGGCACCCAATTGGGTGCCTTAATTCACGTTTAATCACGTATTTTAATGACCTGTCTAATGCACCCTAACCCCAACGATAAAACGGTTTTATAGGGCGCCCCTTCCAAAATTTGGCGTCGATATCATTGAGACACGAAACTGACAGGGGGCCACGAAACCGATGACTTACCTTAAGTCTAGTGAGACCAAAAATCCATACGAATTCGTGGGATAAAAAATATTTTATCTTGATCTACGTAAGCTCACCCTACTATTTCCGAATATTGTATCCTTTTGATTTTTGTCTTTTCAACCCAATACAAAAGACAAGACAATTTATTTTGTCCTATTGTCAACATTCAAATATCGAAATACTTCGCGCTCTGCCAGAGTTTTTGAGAACCGTAGATAAATTCACTGGGGTTAATGAAAAAACCCTTTCACGAAGCTCTGAGCAAAGGATTCGCTTCATGTTCTCTGGGTATTTATATCCAGAGTCCAGAGTTTGGGTGCTTTCGAAAACCGTCGTGTACCTACTATAAACGTAATTTGGATAGATTCGTAGTTTTGAGAAAGTTGTCTGTCCGTGAGTTACAGTACTAAAATGATTTCAAATCTTATTCACTCCCACATCCTATGGAAACTGTGATGTTGACCCAGTGGGTGCCTTCCAAACCCACATAAAACGGTTTAATACCTCTTCGTTTTATACCCCCTTTTATCCATCCTTGATCAGCTTTTATCCCACATAAAAGGAGACCTTCGAACCGATGTCCAAAACTAGGTCAAACTGTTTAATCTGGTCGGATGATTGTGGCCCGTAAACAGTTTCTAAACTTAAAGTTTGTAACGATCATGAATGGGATCATATTCAGTTAGGACAAACTTTGCAAAATAATCTCTATATCTAAAGATTCGAGAGGGCACGAAAGCGAAACCTCACCCTATCATGGCAACCTCTCTTTCGGGCCCCGACACTTCGAATATCCTGCTCAGGAGGCCAACCTCGAAACAAGACGAGGCGATGCGAGGCAACAAGGCCTTGTATGTTCTGTATTTACTGGTCCGGACGCGGTGCCGCATTACAGCGACCCTCAAGACTCTCCGGAGACGGGTGAACCAGGAGCTCATGCGCGAAGAGCATGCTCGTATCGTCCGAACACGGCATTACATGACCGTCGCGTGTCTCCCGAGGCCGGACGTGGCTCCGTGGATGTACGTGTGGCTTTATGGGTCGGACGAAAACTTTCTCACGGTCACTAGCCTTTGTCGGTGAGCTCCTTTTGAGTGAAACGAATGCACGTGTGTCGTGGATGTGTAACCTGTCTAATGCGTAATTTGCTTTTATGATTCCAGCAATCTTTCGGTCGACTGTTGGAGCGGTTTTCGTTATTCTTCCGCATTCTTCGCTACGGTCGTAGAGGCGGCCGCCCGCGGAAGCTCCAGCACCACCATCAGGTGTTAGGGCTCTTGATGGCTTTCTACGTTGGCTCTATGGGGGCACAAGACACTGTGCTCCAACTTTGGTGTCCCTCACTCTACACTGAGTCGTGTGCTCAGCGACGCCGAGAGTGCGATGAGGGAGGCACTAGCTGGCTTCTCGCCGGCTAGGATCGTCTGGCCTACGTTGACTCGACAAAAGGCTTTGGCGCGCCTCACCGCAGCTCGAGAACCACTACTCCAGTTCACTTGGGGTCTCATAGATGGCAAGAATTACCACGTGAGTACCTGACTTTGTTTGTGAACTGCTAGCATAGTGGTTGGTGGTTAACATATAAACTAACCTGTGTGAAATCTCCGTATTATGCATCGCATATGAAAAGGTTCAGGAACCTCCTAAGCGTGATGTGCAAAATGCGCATTATAACGGTTGGTTACATGCCGTCTTCGTGACGGGAATCCTGTGCTTCAGCGCTGATTGGCTCATTGTGTGGAGCAAGCACAACTGCCCTGGAAGCTGGAACGACGCAGATACCAGTCTGCAATTCAAGGAGAAACTGGTCGATCCTGCTCTTAATTCCAATTCTCGCTACGGCGTGATTGCAGACAGCGCTTTTCCCTGTGGCGCCGACATGGCGGGACGCATCATGACTCCTCTGAAGGAAAGGGATCTTGGTAAGTTCGTCCTGTTCGTCCGTGTTGTGGCTCATCGAAAGCCACGCACGATCACCTTCGTTAGACAGGCGGCAGAGTGGGGGTTGGGTCTGTCGATCCATCGGCTGATCCACCCTCTACCGTTTGAGAAGGAAAAAAGGAAACTTCGCCTCGACAACCTCTTCAGATTAGCAAACTATCGGGTGTGGACTGTGGAAATAAGTCAGATTCGCACTACATTTGTCCATGGCAGGGTCGACAACAATTGAATACATCAGTTCTTTTTAACGACACCCGAGCTCTCATTCGTCCTGACCTGACCAGCCTACTTATTCTGCGCGTTCGCGAGTACCACCGTCATCTGCTCGTGTCGTTGACGCGCTTCGGTGCGGTCTAGAGCAAGTATTTCTTCAAAGCGGCGTTTGCTCTCCTCCTTCTCGAGCTCGACCTTGGCGGCGCGGGCGGCATCGATGCGCCTTTCCTCTTCCCGAAGCGTTCGAGCCACTTCCACGTCTTGATGTCTCCGTTTTCCGCAGCCTCAGCATCTTCTCGGTGCACCTGTTCTCTCTCAAGACGCTCTCTTTTCTCAGCCTCGGCGCGCTCTTCGCGCTCTACCCGCCGGCGACGCTCTTCAACCTCTGCGCGCCGATCGCTATCCTTCTGCAGGATGAGCATCAGCCGTATCATCTCCACTCCGGAGGAGGACTGTTTTCTCTCCGCCTCCTCAATCTCTCGCTGCATGTCTTCGAGTCGCTGCTTGGCACGGATTCGTTTGTTTTTGGCGTAGGAGGTGTTGTTTGAGGAACCATCGTTCCTCGGACCATCAGAAAGTGAGCGCTTTCCGTTGTCATTGAACATGTCCTGGGTCATGGAGTCAAAGTTGCCTCGGAAGACTCGTATGTCGTGCCCGCTTAAACGATTGCTGGAGAAGTTGAGATTCGCGCTCTCGTCCACCTCCCCACGTCTGCAGCAGCTCGCCTAGTATCTCGCATTAGCGTGGGCCCGTCCGGGGTGGCCACCGTGGGGATCGGTTCTCGTCGCGATCCACGTGGCCGTTTGCGGTGCGAGAGGCGCTGGCTATTGCAGTCGTCGCTGCGCTTGGTGATATACTGATGGTTGAAGCGTCTGCGGGAGTACTAGTGTTGGTTGGCATCGAGGATGACGGTGTATCCAATTGTTGGTGGTTACCTCGGATAGAAGCACAGCGGGTAGAAGATTGGGTTGCTTGGCGTCGCCGATGAGGGGTCAAAGAAGATGTGCCGTCTTCCACTGGTGAGGGTGGGTCCTTGTTCGCAGGAAGCTCGACGGGGGCGCGCGGGGGGGGGGGGGGGGGGGGTACTTGCCTTGACTCGCTGGGAGTCAGCTGTACCATCGCCGTCTCGGTCATCCTCGTCCGACACTTCGTCTCCTGACAGGTCGTAGAGCTCCGCCAAATTCACGTCAAGTGGACCTCTGTTTGTCACGATTGTTCCGCGTACCTGGTGGTTCTGCGTAGGGGGCTAGCTCCTCTGAGCGTTTTGGCTATTCACATTGTCGGCGTATCCAGACGTACCCGCGACTGGGGATCCTTCGATACCGCCGTCGGCGCTGGACATCTCGCCCAAGTTCGGCTCGTCGTCTCTGGGCTGTTCTTCCTCGGTACGATCTTCGGGCTCCTCAGATTGTGCAATCGAGTTTCCCCCGACAATGTCGGCGCGATCGTCTCCACAGCCGTCGAGGGCGGCCGCCCCCGATCTGCGCCTCTGGGCTACCTCTTCAGTCGTAGCTTCCTCCACATCCTCCAACAAGTTCGCATCGTCCTCTCCCTCATCGATCCCGTCGTGCGATATGTGGACACCTCCTTCCGCTTCTATTTCATGCGTATTTCTTTGGCCCAGACAACAGGCTTGAGCCGTAGTGGGACCTCACCGTGACCTGTCGGTTTGGATCGGGAATACAAATTCTTGAATTTGCGGCGCAAGGATTCGAAGTCACGTTCCGGTGCGTTCCTCGTGCGAGAGGCATTGTATCTCATGGCGAGCTGCTCCCACATGTTGCGGCCTAAAGGAACGACCTCCTCGGCGATGGAGCAGAGCAACATCTGCTCCTGAGCGGTGTAGTTGTTGTACCCCTGGCGTCTCCCCCTCTGTATTGTAGCGAGCAACATCAAGTTAGAGATCCATAGCACCATTAAAGACACCTTTACAGCAAGAAGCAACTTACTCCGGTCATACTGTCGCTGTGTTCTTGGAAGAATGCGGGTCTGCTGGCATATCGAAGACTGAGGAGTCGGCCACGAATCAGTGCGGGTACATCATAAAAACCTCAAGTTGAAGGTGGAAATGACTTGATTTCATTATATACAAAAAAACTCGAGACTCGATAGAACATGCAGCTGAGTCTTGCGCAGAGCTCGATGCGCCTCCGTCGCGCACAGGACTTCCTCAAAGTCTCTTGTTCGGCTGTTGATGCACGGCAGGGAGGTGCTGGATCTCCTGGTGCTGGCACCCAGTCCAGCCGCAGCGACATACGAACCAGAGCTTGTCTCCGTATGAAACGGTGACCTGCTCACCAGCGGCGATCGGGCGCACGGTGACTGCGACGACGGTAAGACGACTCCCTGTTTGCACCTCGTGAAACGTCGCAGTCGGGTTGCAGGCGTGATTCATAAGGCGCAGCTTGCCTCCCTCGTCCAACGAGTCGATGCCCACATGCTTGTTTCCCGTAGTGCGCGTCTTCAGATGCATCCGGTATCCGTCGTTCACGGGGCCGTTTCGACAAGGCGGACCAAACAAGTCAATGAAACCCAGGTATTCTCCAATGACTTCACCTGCTGAAATCGTAGTAGTTCCCACCAAGCCACGCATGCCAGTTCTCGAACTTCGTGCGACAGCGAGGGACGGACTCTCGCTCAGCGCATTGCCACACGCACCCCCGCACGCACAGTTGCGGTCGGTGCAAAACCGACTTTCCTTCGCATTCAAACCCACCGACGCATTGCAGCGATCTTCACACCCGCAACCGGCTCCGCCACGAATCCCCACGCTCACGTGAGGGAACTTCCAGCCGCGAGGATCCAATTGTTCACGGATCAGCTGCACGTCGTTCCGCTACCCACTCTTCCACTGACATATCGTTCTCTCGAACGATTGGAGAACCAGAAGATGCCACCGCCGAGAGATTACACGGGCTACGACTCGGAGGACGCAGACCTTCAATTAGCGCCAGTGCCTCTGAGTCGTAGCCATCCGACTCATACGCCTCGGCGAACCACACGGGTATCTCGCCCTCCGGAGTGCGTGGACGCTCTACACGATGGCCGGGCTTCGGAGTTCGCAGTGGACTTGGCGACGACCGGGCCATGACCGTTGACTGTGAACTGGGCGACCATGGAATCTCGAGCGTTGACTGCGGGCGGGGCGACCACGGAGCCGCGGTGGACGGCTGCGGGCTGCAGCCAGGAGACCAGATCCCGACCGTGGATGCGTCGGAAGACTTGGACGTCTGCGACGTGAGCATCGTACTCGCTGCGGGGCTCGCGCTCGCCGACGACTCTTGCGGCAGCTCGAAACAGGACAGGGCCTCAACCTGCATCGTTGCTGCTTCGACGATCAACGGATGGCGCACGGCAGACCCCGAGCGGAGCCTGACACACGGGTTGTCGGCCGGCCTCGACGTCTTCAGACGCTTCTTGCGTAGCCCGAAACTTGGGGCGATGCTTGGGGCGCTCAGCCACTTCCTCGTCGTTCTTCCAGCAGGCATGGAGTCTACAGCACGTAAAACAGAGAGTAGAGTTAGACATAAGCAGAAGATCGCGAGACAAAACGAAGAATACAGGCCGACTAGCCTGAATTTGACGCTGCTGCGAGTTGCTCGGGTCTCGTACGGCGTGATCTTCTACGACTCTAGCACAGGTAGAGCACGCACACAGTTGTTAACCACGGAAACGAGAGAGTCGCTCCCACATACTGTATTCTCATCTCCTTCTTCTGTTAAACAGCAGCGATGTGGACAGCTTGTGGGCTAGCCGGCGAATCTTCAAATGAGAGGCGCAAAGCGCTCGCACGCGAAAACGAGTGACGGCCTTTGAAGATCAACCAAACTTGAATTCAAACGATTGCTTCCCACTTAGAGGTAGTTTTTGATTGTATACTCAAATCAAGAGTCTTTTTGTTTCAGTTGCAACTTGAGGGGCATCATCAAACTGACAAAAGGAGATAAAAATAATTGTTTGGTGAGACCATTTTTTTGGTCTAACCAAAGAATTCAAGTTTAATCAGCTCGTTTTATGACCCCTTTACCGATTAAACCTTTTTATGTAGGTTTTGGAAGGGACAAGAACGACATTCGTGCGACCTTAATAAACAAGTGACATTCGTGCAGCATTCATGCAACACTACCTCACTGAACAAAGCGAATATTCCGGGCACTAGTTCACGAGCTAAATTACGGAGTACAGGCACTGGCAGTAGCTCCAGCCCTCTCAGGTGCCTGCTCGATTTACTCGCTGCAAGAGTCGAACATCTCCTTATCCACTGCATAGGCCATTGCGCTGACATGAAAATTGTATTTGGTTATATGACAACTTCTGTCGGGTCCCTGATAGTTTGCGGACGCCTAGGCGCTGAAGTTGACGCCCGTCGTCTTCCTTTCTTTTGTCTGTCATTTTCTCTTCGTTTTCCTTGCGCTCTTTCTTCACACAGGCCGTCACCTATTGGGGCTGCTGCAGACGCCCCGTGCGTGTGGGTTTCTGTCGTTGGCCCTCGAATGAGCGCTTGGGTACCTGGGACTTTTCCTCCTCCTCGTTGACTACGTGCTCGTGGAACTCGTCGTGGTGCATGCGCTGTTGCTTCAGCTTCTTGACCGTCTCGCGCAGATGCACCGAGTTCTCCACGTCGTGGATGAGGCCGTTGATGCGCTCCATCTCCTCCAGGTGCTGACGCTCGTTGGCTGGCAGCTGCTGCGACGTGGGTGAGCTCGCGTGCCCCACCTCCTGCATGAGCACGAAGCCCTTCTCGCCCGGCTCGGCCGCCACCGGCATGTTGTAGTGGAAACGATTGTTCTTGGGACTCCAGCGCACGCGCGGGATCGAGTCCATGTCCGAGTCGACCGTCGTCATCTTGGAACAGTGAAGGGGGGGGGGCTTGAGTAGGTCTGGGCTTGATCGATATCGATCAAACCCTCACTATTATTATAAAAATAGTGAGACCCGAAGCGGCGCCCGAGTTGAAGTTGTCGTCAATGACGACTCGTCATAGCCATGCGACTTGGCTTTGCATGGATCAGATTAGAAAGGTTATATTGCACGATTGGTCAAAATTATATCGTCATTTGGGCGAATCGTTGTCATCTCTTTTGCAGCCGGTGTAAGGCAACTGCTGCGCGCTCGATGCAGCGTCGATCCCATACAGACGAGCGCGCCTTGCTCCCGACTCTCGCTCGCAGTGGCCGCCGCTCGCCCTTCAGTAGTCCGCACGCCATGCCTCGTCGGATCTCACGCCCTCTGCTGCTTCTGCTGGTGCTGGGCGTTCTCGGGTTGCTCGTGGTGACTGCCAACTTCGTGTTCACATGGCGCGCCACGTCAGTCGCCCGTGCCGAGGAGCACCTCGCGAGTCTACGGGAGAACCCAGGGGCCACTAATACGAGAGACAACAATGGCGCGAACAGCCGCAATGAACATGACCGAGACGGCGGACTGGAACCGCTGCCTCGCGAAGAACGCGATGCATTCTCGGCCGAGGACGTGCAGCTCATGGAGAAGCAGCTCGTGTACACGATCCACCAGACGGCGCAGCGCACGAACGAGCAGCGCGGCATTGTTCTGCCAATGTTTGACGGTGTTGCAACACTGGGACTGTCACTAATCATGGAACTGAGAGCGATGAGCGTGGACCTGCCGATCGAAGTGCCGCACTGCGGAGACTTGAAGGAGTCGATGCAACGCACAGTGCTGGAGAAGGAGGATATGGGCGTTATCCGCTTCTACGATGTGTGTGAGCTGGCCTCGCAGACGGCTAGTGCGCTGGATGCATCGCGTAAAGTGTTCTGCCAGAGTTTGCGCAACTGCCATCGGTCGTATCGATCCTTTGACGTCAAGCTGCTGGCTGTGACGTACTCGCAGTTCGAGGAGATTATGCTGCTCGATGCCGACACGTTGTTCTTTGAGAGCCCCATGTCGCTGTGGGACACAGACAAGTACCACAACACAGGAACGCTGTTCTTCCACGACCGACTGAGCCAGGACAACATGTTCCTCGGCAACAGGGTTCGTGGCAACGCTGGTGTGAGCGAGTTGAACCAATACATTTCGCGGTTTGATGTGTCGCCCTTTGCGCCATTGAGCAACATCGAGCGAGCGAAGGCTACGAGCGAGAACAAGATCCCCGTGGAGTTGAACAACTACTCACCGAGCGAGCACCTGCTGACGAGTCACTCGTGGAACCACCGCGCAGGCCACGAGATGGACTCGTCGTTGGTGCTGTGGAACAAGAAGCGGCAGCCGCGAGCAACAGCTATACTGGCGGCGTTTGCGGCGCTCAATGGCATCGGGCGACCACCGTCGTACGGTGATAAGGAGCTGTTTTTCGTCGCCGTCGAGCTTGCTGAGACCCAGTACGCGTTCTCTGACTTCGGTGTGGGCGGCGTGGGCTGGGACTTCCGCGACAACGGGCCGGGCAAGTCGGTCGTCTGCGGCCACGCCTCGCACTACTACCCGGTAAAACCGGCGGACGCAAGCGCCGTCGCCAACACTAGTGTGCTGTACCTCAACAGCGACGCCATCCTGGAGTACGACCCCAAGAAGAAGCTCGTGTACTACAGCCAGGCGCGGCTATACGAGGTGTACGCTGGCTCCTTCGTGGAGCGCGACCTGCCGCAGGAGTGTCCGTTCGACGTGACGGGCGTGCGCTTCTCCTCTGCGCAAGAAGACCGCATGTTGCTGCGTCAGCGCTTCCACGAAATCGCCACGGCCTGGATGGAGTAGACGCAGCTGGAAGCCAACAGACCGCAACCGTAGAATATCCCGACGGCATCGTCATTACCCGTCGGAGAGGGTAACGACTACATGTTCATACGTATGCACAACAACGAGCAAGTGTCTGTATCCTTCCTCTCGAGCAAGGAGCGTATCGAATCGCAGCATCGCATGACCAGCAGGTCTGGCAGCAACGACGCCCAGATAAGTGGACACACTAGCTGTCCATGTGAGCCTGGCGATACTGGGCTGGAAACTGTTGGCCAGGATCGTGCAGGAGCAAGGTTCGTGGGTCAGAGCTTTTTAAAGCCGAGACTCAAGGTGATTGCAAGATCAAGTGCTTTTGGTTGCACTGTGCAACTTGCAGGTGCATGTACCGTAATCTACATGTAGGTATTCATCATCATTATGAGAAGTGAGCTCGAAAGTGATTCGTTGCAACGACGCAGGTGTGAGCTCAAGCTTTGCTGTCGCTGACGTCGGCACTTGCCACCTGGCGGTCTGCCAGACGACAACCAGGAAAACTGCACTTTCCAGTAGCTCCGAACCCTATTGTTAAGCCACACAAAACCAAGTCGGCACTCCCATTATCAATGGCTACAATTTTAGACACTTAATAACCTTCGTGAATGAACTTCTCACTTCTACCATTTACACTTCATATTTGTAACAATCCAGTGTTCCAGAATCAAATAACCGCTGCCAATTGCATCGGTGACTTTCCCATATTTCGTCGATCGTCAATCTCTATCTCTTGGATAGGGGTGGAACCCGCCGTGCAGCGCCTGGGCATCATCTATCCTATCCGCACCCCATCGTCGTTCCGCACTTTCATTCCGCATTCGAAGTGGAAACCCAAGCAGCAGTCCGTGCTCAGTGCGACCAACACTCTGCTCTCTTTTCGCCATGGCCCGCTCGATCGGCTCCGTGCGGCTGCGGTGGATCGTCGTGCTGCTGGCCGCGGGCGTGCTCTTTGTGCTGTCCGACGTGCTCTTCACGTGGCAGCAGCTCACCACGTCGGCGTGGTCCTCGCCCTCTCCATCCACACGCGCCGTGCGCGGCGGCTCCACAGCCAGCCCCGCCACCATGCAGGCTATCTATGACGCCGTGGCCAGAGCCAACGACTCGGCAGACGTGCAAACGCTCACGCAGTTTGTGGATCGCCTGAGCGAGAGCGAAGCTGCCGATCTGCTGAACAAGATCGGCCCCAAGGCGTCGACCGCTGCAGCCAAGACGACAATTCCCCCGGTAACGCAATTAAAGGAGGAGGAAGAAGTGGAAGATGATGATACACTGAAGGTGGAGACGGAGCAACTGAAAGCTGGAGAGGTGGAAGCCATGAAGGAGGAGGCCAGGGTCAAGACTCTCGAGACGCAGCTGTTCCACTCGCTGTTCAACTTGACGCAGAAGATGACTGAGACGCGCGGCATCGTATTGCCACTGTATGACGACTTGGTGCCGCTGGGACTGTCGCTGGTGATGGAACTGCGGGCGGTGGGCGTGATCCTGCCGGTGGAGATCCCGCACTGCGGAGATTTGGACCAGAAACTGGTGACGAGCATTGAGAAGAAGAACAAGCAATTGGGACAGGTTTATGTGTATGACGCGTGTAAATTGGCGGCCAAGGAAAAGAGTCTGCTGGACTCCAGTAGGCCCATCTTCTGCAAGAACCTGGAAGAGTGCCACAACAAGTTCCGCACGTTTGATATCAAGGTGCTGGGGGTGATTTATTCGCGCTTTGAAGAGCTGATGCTCGTAGATGCCGATGCGCTAATGCTGCAGAACCCCATGCCACTGTGGGAGACTGACAAGTATCAGAAGACTGGCACGCTGTTCTTCAACGACAGGATCAGCCAGACCAACACCTCGCTGGGTTATCGTCCGGCCTCGCGACTGCACGTCACGGACCTACGCCACTATCTGTCCAATGCCGATGTGAGTGTCTTCCGACAACTTCCTACGATTCCGCGTGATAACGCAACGGTGGCGTCTGATGTCGTTTTGCCTTTCGAAGCAAGCGACATTTTGCTAAATAGCCACGCGTGGAACGGCCGCAGCGGCCACCAGATGGACTCGTCACTGTTGCTATGGAGCAAGAAGCGACAACCTCGTGCTACGGTTGTGTTGGCCTCGTTTGTTTCGCTCAACGAAATCGGCCGCCCACCTTCGTACGGCGACAAGGAACTCTTCTTTGTGGCCTGTGAACTCGCCGAAACACAATACGAGTTCTCGGACTTCGCAGTGGGTGCTGCTGGAAGCGATTTTAAGGACCATGGTGAAGACAAATCGATCATTTGTGGTCAGCCTGTGCAATTCTACCCTGTGAAACCGCAAGACGAGAGCAATGCGAGCTTGCTCTATCTGAAATCGGACGCGATCATGGAATACAAGCCCAAGACGCAGCCCCTGTATTTCTCGAAGGCTCGTGCTGCGGACTTTTATGCCGGCTCGTTCAGCGATTGGGAATTGCCCCAGGATTGCCCGTTTGATGTCACCGGGTTGCCATTTTCAGAAATTCATGTTCAGCGTGTGTTAATGCGCCAACGCCTCCATGACATTGCAGTCGAGTGGGAGCGCAACGCCTTGATGAGCGAGAATGAACATGAACAGACTCAAGCAGATGAGCTTGCCAACACGAAGCTGGAGAAGCTCTTAAAACAATTGTCAGACGGCACGCCATTTGAAGAGTCTATTGCCGCACTTGGGACGGAGTCTGTTGCTACTACTCCTGTTCCTACTACTCCCGTTCCGACGTCGTCGGAGCCTCAAGAAGTTCAACAAGCAAACAAATGGGCTGAGTTCATGAAGAATGCAAGTGAACGCGCCGAGCTTGAAAAGAAAATGGAGACGAGGTTGATTCACTCGCTAAATACGTTGAGCCAGCATACCACCGTACAGCGCGGCATCGTGCTTCCGTTATATGACAAGATCACGACTCTCGGTGTTTCGCTAATTTTGCAGCTACGTTCCTTTGGTGTGGATCTACCCATTGAGATCCCACATTGCGGTGATTTCGATGAGGACTTTGGAGAAACGATCATGAAGAAGCGCGAACAGCTAGGCGAAGTGTATGTATACAACGCATGCAAGCTTGCTGTGACTGCTAAGAGCTATCTGGATTCCAACAAGCCATTGTTTTGCAAAGATTTGGACAATTGCCACCGCCGTTACCGGAACTTCGCCATTAAAGTGCTGGGCGTAGTGTACTCACGCTTCGAAGAGATCATGCTCATGGATGCAGACGCATTGCTGTTCCAGTCCCCAATGCCGCTGTGGGAGACGAAGAAGTACCAGACGACAGGCACGCTTTTCTTCAATGATCGGATTGCTGAGGCTAACTTTTCCATGGGACTCGGCTACAGGCCAGCAAAACGCCCGAACATCATGGCAATTGAGGACTATCTGTCTAAAGCTGACGTTGACCTCTTCCGCAACATACCAACGCTTGCGCGGCCCAATGCATCAGCTGAACTCATTGCTGCTGACAAATCGACAGTGACGCTGCACTTCCAGCCGAGCGAAGGGCTCCTCAAAAGCCACCCTTGGAATGGCCGCAGCGCACACCGAGTGGACTCGTCGATATTATTGTGGAACAAGAAGAGGCAGCCACGCGCCACTGCTATCCTGGCTTCATTTATCTCACTCAATGATGTCCCACGACCACCGTCTTATGGCGACAAGGAGCTCTTTTTTGTGGCCTGTGAGCTTGCAGAGACCCAATACACATTTTCCGACTTCGCCACCGGTTCTGCAGGCTCAGACTTCCGAAACCACGGTGCAAACAAGTCAATCATCTGCGGTAGTGCGGCACACTACTTCCCTGAAAAATCCGAGGATATCCCCACCCAGGAAGTGAGTCTGCTCTACATGAACACGGACTACATTATGCGGTACAAGCCCAAGAAATCACCGATGTATTACTCTGCGGCGCGCCCGCGTGATTTCTTCCCCGGTACATTTGAAGAGAGAAAATTGTTGATGATGTGCCCCTTCGATATCACAGGCGTGAAGTTCACGGATGCTGAGGTGCAACAGATCTATCAGCGCCAGCATTTTTTCGAAATCACAAAGGAATGGGAAGATAATGCCAAGGAACCTAATATTGCTGAGCGTGAGGCGGCAGATACCTTAACCAACGAGAAACTTGAGGTACTCGTGGATCGGATGGAAAACGGCCCACCGCTCGAAGACGCCACTGACCCGCCAAAGGACCCCGATAAAGATGAGCAAGAGAAGAAAGCAACGGTGTTGAAAAGTAAGGCGGATGAGCTTCGTGAACAGGAAAAGCAGCTTGTTCACACGCTGAACCAGATTGCGCAGCAGACAACGGTGAAGCGTGGTATCGTGATCCCAGTGTACGATGGCATCGTCAAATTGGCTATCTCGCTGGTATTGGAGCTGCGTACCATCGGCATTACAGAACCTATCGAGATGCCGCATTGCGGTGACCTGAACCCGGATGTTCAGAAAATGTACCTGACGAAGAAGCAGCTAGGCACAGTTTGGTTCTACAACGTTTGTGCGAAGGCGGAGAGAACTACGAGCGTCATGGACTCGTCTCGAAAGGTCTTCTGCGAAAAGATTGAAGATTGTCACGCGAAGTTCCGCGGCTTCATTATCAAGCCGCTTTCGGTGACGTTTTCAAGGTTCGAGGAAATTATGATGATAGACGCTGACACGACGTTCTTCGTGAGCCCCGCTAAGCTTTGGGATTCTGAAAAGTACAACAAGACGGGCAACTTCCTGATGCACGACCGAATTAGTCATGAAAAATGGTTCATGGCAGAACGAGTGCCTGGAAAACCTGAAGTATCGGTAGAGCAGAATTACTTTTCAACGTTCGATGTGAAGCCGTTCCGATCACTGCCTACGCTTGAACGGCCGAAGGCTACCCTCAAGAACCCGACTTCAGTTACGCTAAACTTTGAGCCAAGCGACTTTCTTCTGAGTAGCCACTCGTTCAACATTCGTGCGGGTCACCAAGTGGACTCGTCTCTGGTGTTGTGGAACAAAAAGAAACAACCACGAGCAACTGCGATTTTGGCATCGTTCATTGCACTGAACGATATTGCTGCTCCCCCAGCTTACGGCGACAAGGAATTCTTTTTCTACGCAAGTGAGTTGGCCGAAACCCAGTATTCGTTCTCGGATCATGCTATTGGTGCAGTTGGCACCAAGCTTATTGATGGTGGTCCGAAGAACTCGACTTTGTGTGGTGACATGGCTCAGGTGTTCCCGATCCACCAAGACGGCGTTCCCGACGACGATGTTCCTCTGTTTTACTTTAACAGTGATCGGATTCTGAGGTTCCGACCGAAGACGGAGCCTGTGTACTACATGAAGGCGCGCCCTTGGGAATTTTATCCGGGTGCGTTTGGAGAGCGTAAGCAGGAGTGTCCCTTTGACATTACTGTCGGAAAGCTTTCCAAGGAGGAGGAGAGGCATCTAGCAGGACGACAGCACATTTACGAAGTGGTGGACGCATGGGATCGTGTTGCAAGCCAAAAACCAGACAACTTGGATGAGCAGAATGCTTCAATTGACGAGGTTCTACGGAAGGTGATCGGAGAGATGCAAGGGAAGAATCCTGCTGATGTAGCACCTTCCCCACCCCGTGAGAGCAAGCAAAATGATCAAGTCGAGCGGACGACGCAGATGATGGAGAAGCAGCTTGTTTACACCCTGAGTCAGATCACGCAACGCACGACAACGAAGCGCGGCATCGTGATGCCACTCTATGAGCCTATTGCAAGGCTGGGGTTCTCTCTGATTCTAGAACTGCGCGCGATGGGAGTCACCTTGCCCATTGAAGTGCCGCACTGCACTGATCTTAAGTCTGAGACCGTCGAATTGATTCGAACGAAGAAGGAGCTAGGCGAGATCCGCGCCTACGACGTCTGTGAGCTTGCTGCCAATGCCAAAAGTGTCACGAACGCTTCGCGCCCAGTGTTCTGCGATGGTATCGACGGATGCCGCGCTAAGTTCCGGTCTTTCATGATCAAGCCTCTTGCGGTGAGTTACTCGCAGTTTGAGGAAATCCTGATGCTTGACGCCGACACGACATTCTTCGTTAACCCAACTCTTCTGTTTGACTCCGAAAAGTTCAAGGCTACGGGCAACTTGCTGATGCACGATCGCATCAGCCACGATTGGTGGTTCATGGCTGAACGAGTGTCCGGAAAACCCGATGTGTCGGTGGAGCAACAATACTTTTCGAAGTTTGACGTGACTCCATTCCGGCCATTGCCAACACTAGAGCGGCCAAAGGCTACCGTCGAGAACAAGACCCCTGTAAAGCTGAATTTTGAACCCAGTGATTTTTTGCTGAGCAGCCACTCGTTCAACCTCCGCTCAGGCCATCAAGTGGACTCATCGCTGGTGATGTGGAACAAAAAGCGCCATCCTCGTGCGACGGCAATCCTGGCGTCGTTTGTTGCACAGAACGACATTGCGTCACCTCCATCGTACGGTGACAAGGAGCTGTTTTTCTATGCGAGTGAATTGGCCGAGACGCAGTACTCATTCTCAGACCACGCCATCGGAGCTGTTGGTACAAAGGTTGAGGACGGCGGCCCCAAGAACTCCACACTTTGTGGTGACATGGCGCAGGTGTTCCCGATCCATCAAAACGGTGTGCCGGACGACGATGTGCCTCTCTTCTACCTCAACAGCGATCGGATCCTGCACTTTAAGCCGGACGTGGAGCCCGTTTACTATATGAAGGCGCGGCCATGGACACACTACCCTGGTGCTTTCGGCAAGCGGCCACAGGAGTGTCCGTTCAACATCACTGTCGGCAGATTCGAGGAGTCCCACATCAACCACCTCGCAGAACGACGGAAGTTTTCGGAGCAAGTGAAGGCGTGGTAAATCGCTCACAGCTCAAGAAACAATGATAGAGGAGAAGCGCAGCTGTATGTTGTGTGTGCTGCTACGTCCATCAAAGTAGGGCTCTAAAGCGGGACATCACCCCGCAACTTCGCAATCGTACACGTAGTGTCAATGACAGCGTATGAATTACACTAATTTTTGCACTGGTGTGCATCTTTTCGTTTGACACGATCTCAGATCCAAACGAATATCTTGTCACGGCGCAGCTCAACTGATCGGTCATACATGTACACTACATGATCTGTAGAATACTGCATCAGCTTTAGTATCTAGTGTGTATTTTTGTTTGCTTTTTGTCATTCTCACATGAAGAGTACGGCGCCCTCTGCTAAACTACCTGAGCATTCCTCATCAATCCATTTTGCCCTCGTTTCATGAGCACGACTTGGCTAGACCGCGCTTACTGAGCCACACGCCGCTTCTTGACACGGTCGAAGTACTCCTTCACGGTGATGCCCTTGCGCGAAGCCTTGACCTTGTCCGAGACGACAGTTTTGTTCTGTTTTTCCTTCATGATCTCAGCGGGTGAACGCAGCGTCATCCACGAGCCATCGTCGTCCTTGATACGGATGGTAGCGTTCGCCATTTCCTGAACATTCGTGGGAGCGGCGCCCACGAACTCGACCTGACCCTCACGCTCCTTGCGCTTGGCCGCCAAGCGCTCGGCATCCTTTTGCTTGCGCTCTTGCTGCTTCGCTAAGAGGCGATCAATGTCGATTTCAAGATTATCTCCGGTCTGCTTCTTCTCGCCGACGCCCTTGACCTTGTCTAGTAGGTCATCGGGCAGCGCCTCCACCACATGCAACTTGTTCGAAGTCATTACACGACCGTCAGGAAGTTTAATAAGCTTGCCCTCTGTCAAGTTCTTCTCCAGTTTGTCCCTGGACATGTACATGGTCATTTGGTTGGCCCGCACGAATTGCAGACGCTCTGCGCTCGTCATCTTCTGGTTCATGGCGTCATTGAGCTCCTGTGCGTGCAAATCTTGCTGGATGTTGGCCTCACGGTTACGACGATTGATCTCGTTAATGCGGAGGACGTCGTCCGAATTGTGCTTCTTACGCTCCTCGTTCTTGGCCAGCAACTTCTGCAGCCGCTCCTCGAGCAACACAGCCTTCTCGAAGTTCTTCATGTCCTGAGCAGCACGCAGATCGCGCTCCAGACGTACTCGCTGTACACCTAGCGACACAGTGGACAGGCCCACAGCCTGCTTGCGCCTCACCATCTCGTCCACTTGTGCTTCTGTGTAGTTGTGCTGTGTGATCATCTTCTCCTTTTTCGAGTACAAGCGCTTCACCTCCCCGTGCGTGGGAAAATGAAGTCGATCTTTGTTGATGGCCGCTCGCCACAGCAAGAACTCACGCTCGCGCAGCGAATGTCCCGACACGCCGTTCAGCTTCCACTCGCGTTTGCTCTTGCCAAACGCGCAAATGATGCCTGTGTGGGTCGACTCACCGCAGAAAGTGTAGCTACGCGCGAGCTTGCAAACGTTCACGACCTCGCAGAAGCGGTAGACCATTTCGCCATCCACCATCTCAATGGGAACGCGCACGTACACGCCGCGCACAAGCTGCGGGAAGAAAGGCTCAAAGAAGTTCTTCTCAAAAAACGTCCTTCTCTTCAGCAGGTAGTGGTTGGCTTGGTTCCAATTCACAGGCACGTTCTCTTCCGGGTGAATAGCCGCCGCAAGTTCGTCTTCATCTGCCGTTTTCGCCGCCGTCAAGTCTGCCGTCTTAGACTTCTTGGGCTTGCGTCCGTCGCTGTCTTCGTCGCTATAGTCGTCGTCATCATCCGCATGACTGCGACGTCGTCCAGCGCCCCCGCGCTGCAGTTCCCTCCGACGTCGTCTCTTCTCGGCTAGGTCTCGTCCGCTTCTACTGCCTCCTTCCTCTTCGGAACTGTCGTCGTCGCCGAATCTGTTGCTCAAGATGGAGCGACTCTTGTCACTAGATTTGTTGGCCTTCAAGTTGTGCAGCGCCTCTTTCCGTCGGTCGCTCTCTCTGCTGCGTCCTCCGCGTCTCGTGGACGGTAGCTCCTCCTCCTCCTGTCCTTCCTCCTCATCCGAGAACCCGTCCTCGGCCTTGCCCTGAGACGCGGCGAGTCTCTTCTTGAGCTCCCGCTCCTTGTTGCGCTGCTCCTTGGCCTCGTACTTCTCCAGCAGTCGCTTCTCCTTCTCCACCTCCGTGAGTCCCGCCACATCGGCGTCGTCATCCTCCTCATCCTCTTCTTCGTCTTTGATCCGGAGTTTGCTGCGGCGTCGTTTGGCACCTGATTCCCCCTCGTCGTCCGCCTCAGCTTTCGCTTCAGCCTTCACCTGAGCTTGCACCTCCTTCTTCACGCCTTTGCTGCCTCTGCTCTTGCTCTTGGCGGGGGTCTTGGGTTTCTTGGGCGCCGGCGCGCGTCGCTTCTTGAGCTTCTTCTTGGGTGCGGACGAATCTGAGACCGATCCGGATGCATCTGATCCCGAGCCTGATCCGGACCCCGACCCATTGCCAGAACCTGATCCCGAGGCAGAATCAGATCCCGACCCGGAGCCCGAACCGCTGCCTGATCCTGAGCCACTGCCCGAGTCCGAGCCGCTGCCGCTGCCCGAGTCCGAGCCACTGCCTGAGCTGGAGCCCGAGCGCGAGCTCACTGAGCCTGAGGCGCTCGAGCGGCCGCCGTCCGACTCGTCGCTGCTCTCCACCACCTTCTTGGCCATTGCAAACCCAAAGCGTAGGTCTCTCCTCTGGACGCGTCGGCACGTTAGCGACTGGCAGTATGGGGAGGGTTGAATAACGTTCGTTTTGTATTCAATACAACCAGCAAGTATAAACGGAGTGATGGTTTTCATACTGACATGTTGTTGAATCGAGGGAACTCGACCGCGACGGGTCGGTCACTAAGCTTGGACTAGCGATGAGCAAGCTGCGCTTCTCGGTGGCGGCGTGTGCGAGCGAGGACACAGCGTTTCCAGCATCCGAGCTGGACGAGCACGCGGCCACCAGCCAGGGCTATATGACTGCCAAGTAAGTAACCATCTAACATCAAACATTCTTACTCGTAACAGATACTGTCGTCCCTAACTAATCTGTTCGTTAAAGGAATTGCTCATACCCCCAGGAACTGGTGCTACAGCTGTCGGACGGCCTCTGCCGAGTCACTCAAGTGCAGCTGCTGTCGCACCAGACGCACATCGCCACCAAGATGGAGCTGTTCGTGTCCACGAGCCTCTCGTTGAACGGAGACGCTACCCGCTTCAGCCGCCTGGGCTTCCTCACGCTCAAGGCCAACACCGAGAGCAACTACATGGCCAGAGAGCTCAAGACGGTGCACATCGACCAGGAGGCGGCGCTGCTCAAGCTGCGGATCCACAGCTGCCACCTGAACGAGCACAATGCGTACAACCAGGTGGGGGTCATGGCCGTCAACTTGTGTGGGGAGCCTCTGGGACTGCTGCCCAGTCACTCGGCGGACGAAGCCGTGGGCGGTCTACCGAAGCTCAAGAAAAAGAACAACATGACGGACGATCGGAGCTTCGACATGAGGTTCGACGCCAAGACGGCGGCCAGGATCCGCGAGATCCAAGTGGCCAAAGACCAAGCGGTGGCCAGTGAAGACTACGACCAAGCCAAAAGACTGAAGCAGATGGAGGAACAGCTTAAGAGCATCGGACTACAACTCGCGCGGCTGGAGGCGCAGAAGAGAGAGGCCGTGGCCAACGAGGACTATGATCTGGCCAAGAAGGTCAAGCAGGAGATTGGCAGATTGGAAGCCTCGGTCGGCAGTAACGAGACGCAGCCGATTCTGCCGATTCCGACAGTGGCTAGCTCGTCGCTGTCGAGAAGCCAAGTATTGCCGAGAAGTGGAGCTGTGCAGCGCTCGTCGTCGAACTTTTCGCCGAGAGATATGTATCCTGAAGAGCCACAGGTTGGAAAGAGCGGGAGCTTCTATGGCGATGGCAATGGTTCACTGCGGCAATCTGCACAAGGCGGCTTCCCTGGCGACAATGAACAGGATCTAGCAAAGAGCACTGACGATGTTGACCAGGAAGACGGCAATGACGGGGGTCCAAACTCGCACTTCAGAGGCATCCCAGACGCTGCAAACTTGCCCGACCCGGACGAAATCCCTGTAGCTCTTGCGAAGGAAAGCGAGGAGCTTATCTCCGTTATTGGCCCCTTCTTCACTCGCTGCTTCTACAGCAACTTGTGGAATCATCGTGATGCTGCGATTCGCAAAGTCACCATGGAGATGAATAATTACCCCGTTGAACCGATGCGATTGTTGGAGGTGTGTTCCACACT
>LGSN01000486.1:0-27399 GCA_001314375.1 Phytophthora podocarpi | reverse complement strand
GAAAGAGAGCATTTGCGTGGTTCGTTTTGAAAGCAGAGGACATCGCCATCCTCGACGCAGACGGGTCTCCTACCTGGACAGCAAACACCGCGGCTTCGGTACACACCCGTCTAACCGGGTCGAAGACAAACCAGCGTGGTGACCCGACGCTGCGGGCTAGAAGTTCGTTGCCCTAGAACATCCCAGCAGCCGTATACTTAAACGGAGACGGCAGACCGGACTGCGTTTCGTCCAGACGGATCTCAAAGGCAATTCAGCTAGCCGCAGTGCGCGCTGGCAGCAATCCGAACAAGTACAGTGCACACTCGCTCAAGGCCGGCGGCGCGACGCACATGTATCGTGCGGGCGTGGACACTCTCACGATTCAGTTTCACGGTCGATGGGCGTCGGATACTTTCAAGCAGTACACACGCCTTTGCAAGGAATCTGTGGCGTCGCTCGCGTCCAGAATCGTCAGTGGCTCGAAGTACATGGCCAACCTTCAGTGAAGCCATACGAAATCGTCCTGCATCGGGGGGGGGGGGGGTCAACTTATCCCTATCGGGATTGCGTTAAAGGCCGACACCGCGGTCTTCCCCGGATTAATCTACGTCCGAGTTGCCCCTACACGACGGTGAGCTGAAGGAAATACCGACTTTATAAGCGATAAACCTCAAACGCCTTTCCATCTGAGCGTGGAGCCCAGTGAAGACTTTGACCAGCGACTTGCACACGGATGCTCGAGCTTCATCCCTCCTTAACATTTTTTATAACTCGTGCTGTTTACGTCACACGTAGGCATACAAAGTTATCTACATCTCGCAGACCCTCTCCTTTCTGATCCGTGTCACTAACGTAAGCAAAAGTGATTTAAACGAAAAACGATTTTGCTGAAATTACGACCCCAATACATGTAGAATTATCATGTAGCGCATTAAATGTGATGGTTAGCCGGCCGATTCATACAGTGCGTACGGTAGCACACAATTTACAACAACTTGGCTGCTTTGGCCGACCAGGATATCAGATCCTGAGTTTTACTTTATCGTTGGCGTCTGGTCTTCATCAACTTCATACCTTGATGACATCACGGTTAATATGTGTACAGCGACCATTCTAGCTGTTGTCACTGTTATCGCAACGTATTAACATTGACCTTCAAAACTTCGACACAACAGCAATTGCACGCAACCATGGACATATTCGATTGAAATGATACAACTTCAACTTGGAGGGAACGCTCGTCGGTCCTAGCATATTGCTCCAACTACGACCGAGGAGCGAATACGTCAATGCTAGAATTAACGACCCACAAACTATGTGTAGCAAGTAATTCATTACCCCAGTACTGTAGCACAGCGGCACCGAAGCAAGTGTAAGCAAAAAATGTGTTTTCGTTGTACTGGCCCGGATTCCACTCTATCTTGTTGTAAGCATGAAGCTGGTGGATGTTCGCTAGCAGCTTGCATCGTAGTGGTAGGCAGGGCTCCGAAAAAATAATATCACTACCGTAATTGCGCCGTATTTACTATTATATTGCGTATTATTCTTTTTCGTCGGAAACAATATAGTGTAATACTGACGCAATAATACAAATATCTGGCGCCAAGACTGCCAGTCAGCGCAAACCTCCCCAGAAATAAAGATCGAGCTCGCCATAACGTCGTGACACCTGACCGCTTTCTTCTTACGCCTCTGGAGCCAGGACTGTATCGACTATTTAATATCTCGCTGTGATGCATTCTCGGATGTTTGAAAGTTCAACAATCAAGATTTTAAACTCGCTTCCTCTGTCCAATGCTAATCTGAAGACGGTGGATCCATTTCGTGTTTTCTGAGATGCAAGCAGTGACACCAGTGGCAGACTTCGCGGCTGAGGTACTTCGGCAAGCTAAGAGCTTCAATATGTGCCGCTACTCAGCGCGATTCCACCCATGAATAGCAGGTGTAAGTCCTTGTTTTACTGTTTGTGTATGTATCGAGTCGCACTGTGCTCCGATGCACCCTGCGAACTTCGAGAGGCTCATATTTTTGAAATCCAACCGCGATCCATGGGACGCATCCACGCTGGTGCCATGATCTGGTGATGTCTTTGTAACGCACAATACCGTAATCTAGGTGTCAAATGTCACCCCCAGCGTGCATACAAATCCCAAGATCAGGACGAGTTCAACGTGCAGAATCAGATACACATATATTCGTGTTAGCAACAGCACTTCACCCTAGTTTGGCTTCCGCCCTCCTCCGTGCATCGCCACCCTCGTCTCTTATGCTACTGCTGGGGTTGTTTGAGGTTGGTGTGGGCTGCTACTGGGGTGTTCTCGGTTGGGGTGACACTTAACAAAGGCGGACACTTAACACCTAGATTACGGGTACATTGATATTGCGGTGTTAGGGATTATTGTTTGGCTCGATATTCCCTATGTATTACTGACCTTTTCTCTATCTGCGTATGCGGAATACTATATTTTCAGAGCCCTGGTGGCCCTCACTTCATGCGACGCGCTGGGTGATAATAATGAAGCAGCGATGATAGTGCAGCTCTGCCGGGTTGCAGTAGCAGCAGGTGGGAAGACCTTACTTGAAGAGGAGAGCACCAAGATGGCCATCCTTCAGCTGGACGAGCCGCACTGTTAGCGCCCATGTGTCGAGCGCACTTGATGCAGGTGTGTGCAAGTGGACAGTGACACGAATCAAACCTCGCACCCGTAGCGTAATGCTCGCAGACACCCTTCTTTAATATCTGTGGTGGGCAGGGTGACCCAGCAGATTGTATCATTCGTTCTCTGCGTGGCTGACAGGCGCCGATAAGCAACAAAGCAGCAACTGCGGCAACGTGACGGGGTCTGCCCACAGGCACCGGCCCAGCTGGTTTTGCGTGGCTACTCCTAAACTGCCAAACCTGATGTCTGGGTACATTTCCGTGATATCTGCTAAATTCAGCATTTAAAAAAATACATCTCTAGGTATAATTCTCCCCTGAAATTACTTTGTTAATCGATCTAACCTAAATTAACAAATAAATCGTTTGCTTATATAATTGTAATTATGACAGGCCCTATGTAATCGCATATGATGCTGCATGACAGTATAAGCAATCTGTGACGTGTGAGACGGCGATGACTGCGCTCTCTTTTCCGTGGTTTTCTGGGCGGCACCACCTGGTGGGAGAGCACGGCGCTGGTCAACTCGCGTCTTGTCGTTGGCTCACGCTTGTCAGCAGCTCTCGTCACTTCCACTTTACTCCGGTCCGTGCCAACCGGAGTCCGCCCCCTACTTACTGCGCCTTCAATCGGCGTTAGTACTTATCTCCTGTATCAATCCACTCCGTCATGAGTACCTCCACCGCCTTTGCCACTTCCTCCTCCACCTCCACTTCAACGTGGACGGCCGTCCGCCCAGCCCCCAAGCAGAGCTGGCACGCCACCATCGACCTCAGCGCTCGACGCACCATCCTCCTGCACATGTACGTACACTGCTGCAATTGGCAATTGGTTTAGGAGGTTAAGTTCATGACATTGACAATTGGTGCTGTCGCTGCAGATTGATGCTGCTCAAGGCCAAGTACGGCAAGGTGGATACCAAGATCTCGTACATCGGTCGACGTGCTGAGTTGGCTCTGTACAGCCAGGCCTTCTCGACCTGGGAGTACCGCAACCCGCAGACTCTCAGTCGGCGCCTGCACTCGCTGGTGGTGAAACTTCACTTGAACAACTTGGCGGAGATCGAAGAAGAAGCGTTTGCGACAGAGCAAGCGCAGATGAAGGAGGTGGCTGCGTCCTGCAAGCGCAAACGCAGTGCAATCGACGAGTCGCTCGTTGGAAAGCGCGCTCGGTATGAGTCGGTTGACGCTGCTGTGGACTCTGTCACCAGTCCGCTGTTTTTCGACGGCAACCGAGACTTGCTGCAGCTTCTGTGCTCATTCCTCGCTGCCTCTGATGTCTTGCAGTGTGCGGCGACGTGCTCGCAGGCAGCTTCGCAGCTTCCGGTGTTGGTGACGTCAATTGAAGTGACGACGGAGTCGCTTTTGAAGCTCTCGCCGACTTTCCGCTCGTCGTTCTTTCAACGGTTCCCGAACCTTGAGAGCTTCTCGCTGACGGGCCGGATGCAAGCGCAACAGTTTAACTTCCATGACGAGAAGACGCTGGTCGCACGCAATGTGCTTGTTCGCAGCATGCTGCAAGCTCTGAGCAACGCTGAATTGCCCAAGCTTGCAGTGTTCTCGCTCAACTTCTGCTACTCCGAGGGGCTCAAGGACCACATTACGAGTCAAGTTGCTACTGTGCTGGCTGGTCCGTCCAGCAACTTCTCGCGGCTGCACACGTTATCGGTTGTGGGTAACTGCATCTCCGATGATGGCGTCATGGATCTGTACGATGCCGTCGCGCTCCCTCAGAGTCCCATGGCTAGCGAATCTCGCCTTGCGCTTCTGGACCTGTCGCAGAACTTCATCGGTGAGCGCGGCCACGTGCAGATGCAGGAGCTTGTGACGCAGTTCGCTAGTCGCGGCTCCGCTCTGATTGTCAACGTCATGAACAACCTCTTGACAGTAGCGGCTTCTGTTGCAGACAGTGATCTGGTGGAGTCGTTCGAGTAGCTGCATTTTGCAAGCTAGTGGCGATGCCAGGATGTTTTGTATTTGTGTGTAGTGTGAGTGATGTGACGTTGCAAGTTAGATTGAATGAACCTCGTTGAACAGTTGAAGCCTTGGCATGGTATAAGAAATGAATTAGTTAATGTAGACCGTAGGTCATTGCTCACTTGTTTTCGAGTCCTACGTTTCCCTTGAGTAGGTCGCATGCAGCTTGTACAGAACTTCTGCCGCTGTCAGTCTCTGTTTCGAGTCTACTAGCAAGTTGTCTGCCTCCATCCGCTACCAGATGAATAGCGCAACGACAACATGATGCTTCCAACAATGATGACCGGTACTGAGACCTGCAGAAGAGCCTGATGTCTCTGTCGTAGAAGATGTTGCATCACACGTATGTGTGACTTCACTGGAACTGACGGAACTACTGGAGATGTTTGAAGGACTCTTGTTTGAGTAAAACTTGGCGATATTGTCAAAGTAGGTGTGTCTCCAGTTATCACTGGCAGTAGGACGCAAAGTAGCAAATGCATCAGCTTGAGCCCTTGAACATGATGGATACCTTCATCGGTTCGTGATGTTGGGACGAAGCACAAAAATCGTGTCAGTCCTCACCCAAAATGCGGCTGACTCTAGCACGACAGCAACCATTACGGGTCTTCTCACCTGCTGCATTTTTGCTCGCAAACCCTCACGCGGCAGTATCGACTTCAGACGCCGTCGGTCCAGCTTCCTTCTGAAGGCGCCGGAGCTCCTTCTCCATCACCCCCAGTCGGAGCTTTGTCTGACTGTGTCCATTCTTCTCCTGGAAGAACTTGGAATTGTCATTGAGCATCGAGAAGTGGCAAAAAAAAAAGAAGTATGGATATCATTGAAACGGACGATGGACACCAACAGTCGAGCACTCGACCTTTCGATTCTCCTCCTGAGCGTACTCCGCGACCAGATCCATCGTTTACAGTTGCAGCGGCAGCCTCGTCTTGTCTAGAGATCTGCTAAAACGTATCAACCATGCGCGGCAACTATGGTACGTAAAGCTCAATTCGAGTCTTTGGCGAACTCTAGAGTGACGTATCCCCCTGTAGATGTGTGGTACCGAGCCAATTCGCCTGAGCACTACGACAAGTTGCTGCGAGGCGAGCGGCCGTTGGTCGAGTTGACGATGCGGCAGCTCTGCGTTCGCTCACTTCGGTTGTGCAAGCAGCTCCCGAACTCGCCGATCACTTGGTTGTTCCTGGTTCTTCTCGGTTCCATGGCAGCAGCCTACGGGTGAGCCCCCACCCAACACATCAATACCCTTCTAGTTTGAAGCAGTGAACTTGTACTAACAGTTTAGCTTTTCGTTGATCAATGCAGTTTGCTGGTCGACAACTGGGTCCGGACGCTCTTCCGCTTCCGCCGCGTCATCATCGAATCCGTGGGGACGGATTCATCCGCAGGGTTCCTCTGCTGGTTGTGCTGGTGTGTTACACTGGCCATGCTTGCGACGAGCTGCGGACATTTCATCTCCCCAGCGTCGGATGGGTCGGGGATCCCCGTCATGCGGGCGCTCTTTGCGGGCGTGTACCAGAATCCTGGCGACATGTTGTCGTTCCGCACTCTTGTGGCCAAGTCGCTCAGTACAGTGATCGCCTCGGGTTCCGGGCTGTCAGTTGGGCGTGCAGGGCCATTTACGCATCTTATGGCTATGACCGGCTACCTCATGGGCAAGCTGGCGCTGTTTCGCCGCGTCAACTTTGGACAGGAGAATTACAACTTCATGCGTGCTGGTAAGTGAGCTATAGCGATTGAGCAACGTGAAACCCGACTCACACGTTTTGCTCTGATGGATACAGCCGTGGCCTGTGGCACGACCGCAAACTTCGGTGCACCACTCGGTGGTTTGCTTTTCAGCATCGAGGTCACGGCGAAATACTACGAGATCAAGTGCTTGTGGGAAGGCATTATCTGCTCCTCCGTCTGCATTTTGGTCTTCAACGTGATCACATTCATCAAGCGAGACGTTCTTTTCGAGCGGACTACGTTTGCTGGCTTTGACATGGACTACGAGATCTTCGCGTTTGTGCTGCTGGGAGTTGTTACTGGCGTACGTGCCAAAGCTGTCCTTACCAACAAACCAGGTTTTGTGAGTCTAACGTGTAGCAAATGATGTTCAGATTGGTGCAGGTATCTTCTGCCAGCTAGCTATGGTGCTTCGTTGGACGCAGATGAAGCTTTTCGCCAAGCTTGGACTCAACGGACCTTCACTGAAGCGCCGAACAGTTCACATCGTGTCAATTTGCTTCGCAACTGCGATCTTGACATACCCGCTGGGTATTATGCGTCTTTCGGACCGCTCGATCGTCAACGAAGTGTTCCGTGACCAGGACCTGAGCTTTCCGCAGTGGACGCAGATTTCAGAATACCCGCAAGTGACGCTCTTCGTCTACATCATACTCAAGTTCCTCACATCTCTCTTGCCTTGTGGTGCTCCGATCTCGGTGGGCGTGTTCGGACCTCTGTTTACGATCGGTGCTGCTGTGGGTCGACTGTATGGAGAAACGCTCATGAGGTACTGGAACCCGACACAGTCACCAGCCACGTATGCAGTTGTGGGAGCCGCTTGCTTTGCTGCTTCCGCCACGCAGACAGTGTCGACCGCAGTCATTTTCTTCGAGCTTACGTCTCAACTGAGTCACATGGTGCCTGTCATGACAGCGTGCACGGTCTCGTACTTCGTCTGCGGCGCCATCTCGCCTTCCATCTACGACATTTTGGCTGGTTGGGCGGGCCTTCACTCCGTTTGCTACGACTTGAACGAGCACGTGCTGAGCCAGAAGATTGCTCAAGACTACATGAGTCCTGTCCCTGTTTTCTTCACGAAGGAGACGACTTACGACGAGGCCATCCAAGCGTTGGTAAGCGTAAACTGACTTGGTATGAGAGATTGTGTTGTGTGGAAAGTCTCACCAGAGTGTCCTGTACTCTAGAACGCCCACAAGAAGGAAGAGTATTTCGCGCTTTGCGACAGCGCCGAAACTCAGATGCTAGTTGTAAGTGGCCGACATATACAGCCTGGTAAAACTCCTTGGTGGTAGATTCTAACGAATTCTTCCGTTGTGACCGATGCAGGGATGTCTTCGACGCTATGATCTTGAAATTGCAGTCGCACGATTCATTGCAGCCCACCGGAAGCAGGCAAGCATTGGCTCATTGCCTCGCCACGATGACAACTTAGTATTCATCTTACTAATGCGAGTTTTCCTTTTTGTAGATGCCTGATGCTAGGGACCCAAACGTTTCGCTGAGAGTCCAGCACTTAGTGTCGAAGATCCTCGATATTGACAAGAAGAAAAGTGCCATGGTGGAGGACTATTCGCTCGTCGATTTCCAGCCGAAAGACGCTACTTCTCTTTCAAGCCCGGTAAGACGCTCCTGTCGAGTTACTAAGCAGACTACCACCAGCACTGAATTTGGTCAATTGGTCTTCCTTGTTATTGTTGCACTGCAGCTGGAGCTTGGCCCACCATTTCAAGACTACACGTTCACGTCTGTACCCGTGGAGAGCTACCCACCTCAGGTAACGCTTTCGTCCGAACCGTGTGCGTGTGTGTCTGGCTAACGAGATCACTTTGTCATACGAACAGGTCGGCGAGGATGTGAACCTCTACCGAGTACACAAGATCGCAGCTATCAACGCGTGGACGAAGGTTTACGTAGTAAGACTCAGCAAGCTGCTGGGTGTGGTCAACCTCGATTCGTCTCTCACGATACTGCGCACTGAAGAAGACCCAGTCATGCTAGCTCCTTAACCATTTCGAAAGCTCCATGCAGACCAGGAAACCTCCACTAACTCGATCAATATGTATTTCTGCATACGTCAAACTAACTTACAGGATCGATTGTGATGTGTAAAGCAACATCGTTCGACAAGCATTGTACAAACAATGTGACAATTGGTTGGACAAGTTTCGGCAGAGTTGGACGTCCAGATAGGTCAGTCACTTCACAACTTACCTTCTATCCAAGGAGAAGTCTTTGTCTTGCTGCTGTTATTTGTGATCTCCTCACCATGCAGTCGGATTTCCAAGGCGAGGTCGATCATCATTTGATCTGACATTGCAGTAACTTGCTTCAGTATTTCATTGATCCGATCGCCGGCTCACAAGCCTTTTGGGTGAAGCGTAGCATGGTGCCAGCTAGGCCAGCTGAGTGAGGTCCTGCAGCAATATTGCGGCGAGTGCAGTCATTGCATCTAGTCCGTTGTGCCGGGAAGTACTCGAACGACGAACCTGCGCGCGTGATTCACAATCACCTCAAAAATACAACAACAACAGCAAAACCTGCGCGCGTGATTGGGATTCAATGCCTTCAACTCGAAGTAGTGCCAAGACGTCTTGCCATGTTGAACTGCACTCGATGGTATCAGCACTGTGAAATGACGATTCCGATGGGTGATCGATCGCTCATGTGTGCTCAAGTGGTTAGTGTATTGTTGCAGGATAAAGCGACATCACCTACCGATCAGGATTTAATTTTAGTTTGTTAGTGCCTTTCGTGCTTTACTTGGGTACTTGCATTCGACAGTACGTCGTACGCATAAGCGCTTCTCGATAAAGTGACAAACGTGCTCTCCGGCGCGATCAAATACGACCAGAAGCTGGAAGATAAGGGCAATGTCCACCTTTTCTATTTGTTTGCTGCCAACCCTTGCATCTTCCTCTTTCATTGCATTGCGATGCAAGCCATTTACTCCTATCAAACTTCGCTAGCAAAGCATGCTGGTTGGCTCTGCAGGTTTCATTTCGTCGGAAGGTATGCACATAGGCTCTGCAGGTTTCATCTCTTCGGGAAGAGGAGCAGTTGACCCTGTCGACGCTAGTGCAGGTGTCAGTGGAAACCCGTTGTCATCCGGTCTAGGCGTACGTGACTTTGGTGCACGCTTCCGTTCTTCCCCATTTGCCCGGAGAGCCTTGAGTTCGGGCTTCCGCAGTGGCTCCGCGCACATGCAGCAAAAGTTGGCGCTTTCCTGGTGGAATTTCTGAAAGCACCGCAGGCACTCGAGCACTTTGGTACACTTGGGACAATCCGTAATCTCCGATGTAGCTGGTGCAGCTGGCGGCGCGCTTAGGAGCGTTGGGCTGGCGATGATTCCGTAGCCAACAAACATCACTAGCGTGGCTAGAATCCGCCCCACGATAGTCTGAGGGGAGATATCACCGTAGCCCACGGTCGTAATGGTCACCACTGTCCAGTACAGACTAACGGGGATGTTGCCAAATTGACGGTCGCCTTCGATGAGGTACATGGCACACCCGATGACGAGGATCACCGTGAATAATGCGACGAGGAAGACCGCAATGTTGCGTCGATTGGTATCGATATTTTCCGTGAGTGCAGCACTAGCGTCCACGAAGCGAGCAAGTCTCATCAAGCGAAACACCCGCATGACACGGAAGATCCGCAGTACTGCCAAGTGGAGCAGTGGTCGTGCCTCTGGGAACATGTAACCCACGTAAGACGGCACGAGAGCGCACATATCCACGAAGCCGAGCAAACTGAAGATGAACTTGCTTGGTTTGCGCAGACACACAATCCGAAGTCCGTACTCGATCGTGAAGAGAACTGTGAACCCAAGCTCTATGGCCAGCAAGTAGCCTCCAATTTGATCCCTGAGCGTTGAGATACAGCAAAACGTTAGCTACAGAGTCGACACAGCAAGAACGACAAATAAATACGATGAACCGTACCGAATTTCCTTGACACTGTCCAGTACAGCTACACGAGGAGTTGAGAAATTCAGCACGTCGAGATCATTAGCATCCGATCATCACGAAGTTGCTACGCAGGTGAGTTAGTACGAGTACTCACCGACCGAGACACTGATGGTCACTAACCCAATCAGTATGAACGCCACTTGTTGCCCCAACGGCGTGCTGGTTCTGAAGAGGACCATGTAGACCCCCATCCAGTTCTCCTTGGCTCCTCCTTTCACGTCACGGTCGACAAGAATGCCATTTACGCGGAATTCAACTGGTTCCGCCTCCAACTCGTCCTCTGGCTTCTTCTTCTTCTTGCGTGGAGATTTACCCGTCTTGGGCTTTTGACGCGACGGCAATTCCCCAATCGGCATTACTCGTTGTGTCTTGCCCAGGTCAGTTGACTCCGATCCTGCGGTGGCATCCTCCGGGATAGTTGGGTCTTCCAGGTCACCAGGTGCCACCTCGACCTTGCTGGAGGCGTCCGAGCCATCGACGAGACCTTTCTTCTCTTCCTTCCGACGCAACTTCCTTTCCAATTTCCTCTCGGAACCCATCGCGACAAAACCTTGCAGTAAGTTGTAACTAAAGTGGTGGTTTGCTAACTGTAAACGTCGTAGACCCTGGGACCTCCTTCGGTCGACATGAAAATAGTGATACCCGTTCGTTTCCAACACCTTCGCATTAAAAAAACTGCCCCATTGCAGCAACTTTCGTCTTATAGATCTGGGTTAGTTTGGCAATATGAACGAAGAACGATTGAATTTGACTACTTCTCTTTAGATTTCTGGATTGGGAGACTATCACCTCCATTGAGCACTTGAAGCGCGCTTTGCATTCTTGCGAAGTGCATCACTTTTCAACCGATCTGCTTCGAGTTGGGCGTTCTCGTTGAGTAGCCACATAAAGCCTGAAGTTGGGCTAAGTGTGGGTGGGGGCAGCACTGCACGACGCTGATCCGGTCCGGCATCGGCTGCCACAGCTAACTCGAGTACGTCCCGGAGCAGTCGACTCTTCATGCTGCGATCCTCTCGTGTGGTGGTGGTTAGCGACGGCGACGCGTTCACTTCCACGAGCCACGGCTTGAGGTTGTCGTCTACGATGATATCGTAGCCGTAACACTCGAAGCAGTGTGGGTCATTGATGATCACGTTCTGCACCGCTCGCAACGCGTGCAGCATAACTGCGTGGATATCACGCAGTAGTTTTTCACCGGCACCGCGACCGCGAGTAGCTTCCACATAGAGACACAGATTGGCTACGCTCCATTTACCGCCGTGGTTGCTGTTGTAGTCTTCATTGTTTTTCTGCACTGCGACGTTCGTGAGATGCATGAAAGGGTTGTCCATGTCGTCGGCTGCGGCGGAGTATTTCACGTTGCAGAAGCGAGCGAAGCCTTCGCGATACACTAGCGCTTGCATTGGTCGGTAAGACAGCACCAGCACGTACATCCGCAGATCGAATTTCTTGCCACCAACAAGCAGCGGGTTCTCAATGTACCGTGATACCACGTAGCCTTCCTTGATCGGCACATTGGTCCACCGCTGGTTCGCCCACTTCTTGGTCTGCGAGAGTTTGTTAATGATGAAGATCCCTTTACCCTGCGCCTGGGAGAAGGGCTTCATGATCCACATGACGTTCGGATTGCGGCGAAATTCCTCCACGAACAGCGAGTAGTCTGCAGGAAGTGTGTACGTTGTCGGCAAAAAGTCTAACGATTCAGTAGTCGGGCTGCTTCCTGGCCCAACGTCAGCTTGTGTACTACCCGAGCTAACAACCGCATTGGAATTTGATCCGTTCGCAGCATTTGCTGCAGTCGCTAGCGTGTCTTTCTTGTAGCGTTTGATGTTCTTGACCAGAAGGTCCTTCCGAGTGAGTTCGTAGTGGTTGGGAAAATGGTTGACGTATTGACCATCCACGAGCCGTACGCCGTTCTCCGGGTTGAACATGTTCTTGATCGTGGTTTTGCTGGCCCAGTAGATGTTCCAGTCGTCCCCTCCTTCAGCCTTCACCCAGCCGCGACGCTCGAAGTTCCACACCACCACACTCTTCTCGGAATCGACACGCCATCGGAACTTGCTTATTCCTCCACTACTGCTGCTTGAAAAGGGCTGAGCCGAGGCAGTCGAAGCTGAATGAGAGGGTGTTGAAGCTCTAGAGCTCATGGGTGGGTTTACTACGGAGGAAAGACAGACTCGCCATTTCGGACGAGTCGTACGTGGCGACCGTTCATGTGCAACGACTTCAACGCAGATATCCACGTCCTAAGGAGACAGTAGACTGGTACCAGCAATCTACAGCAGTGCAAAGGCATATACGTGTATTCGTTAATGGTATATACAAGCGTGGAGGACTCATCATGGATCGTCGGTCATCTCGTGCTCAGATCTCACCCAGAGGGAGTTCAGTGGCACTCGTCTCCGATGACGCTGGTGAGCACGACAACGAAGCCATGGTACCAGTCTTATCATCGACCAGCGCGAGTTCCGACGTCTCCGACATCGAATCGGGGGAGCGGCTCTTGTTGCTGCCACTGCTGCGTAGCTGGCGTCCACGACGTCTCATCGTGGAGTAGTAGCGATTCTTGACCGCGTTGTCCGTCCGCCCAGGCAGCAAGCGAGCGATATCAGCCCAGTGGTTGCCGATGCGATCACGCGTCTTGAAGATCACCTCGTCCTCTTCCTCCGTCCACGCCTCCTTGTTCACTGCCGGGCTCAAGTGGTTCACCCATCGCTCGCGGCACTGCTTCCCACAGCGACCAGGCAGCAGTCGCGCGATAGCCGACCAGTCGTTCGCACCCGTCGTCTGCACAGCTAGTTCCAGAGCTCCGTCTTCCTCAGGGCTCCATTGGCGCTTGCTCAGCCTACTGTTCGGCGTCGTAGCAGCCGTACTCGA
Organism: Phytophthora podocarpi; assembly: GCA_001314375.1. Taxonomy (NCBI): domain Eukaryota; phylum Oomycota; class Peronosporomycetes; order Peronosporales; family Peronosporaceae; genus Phytophthora; species Phytophthora podocarpi. Next base: position 14,199 of record LGSN01000486.1, on the reverse strand, counting down.
AGTCTTGACGCGCTTGCACTGCGGTGACATGGACTCCTTCATGAGTACCGCCCCGTCATGTGCAGGAGAGATGAGTGCCGCCGCTGTCTCTGCAAGTCGAACCTGCACATGTCGAGCAGCTCCGTCTCCTTCAGCTGGCCGCTTCTTCGACGTAGCTCTGTGTGCAGCAGTTGGACTCGCCCCCAGAGCTGCAAACCGAGGAGAAACACCTCGATAGGCCATCTCGACTCCAGCAGCCATGGGTGACAGCTGCATCTGCATCCCCATCTGCATGGACATGGTGGTCGGGATCTGCATCTGGAGATCCACAATGTTCATGAGGCGGAGCAGGTCCTGCTGCAAGGACAGCACGCTCCTCTTCAAGTACTCCCTCTCCGCTTCTCTCTCGATCTCCCGCTCCATCAATTGCTGCGTCAACTGCTCCTGGGCCACCATACGATTTCTTAACTGCTGGACGTCAACTACATTTTCCTCTGGACTATCAGTAGCAGCAACTTGGTCCTTCCTCTGCTGGCTACACTTGTACTTGTGCACCAGCTCCTTCATCGTCTTGACCAGAACTTCAACGGATGACGACGGCGACGTCACACTCTGCACCACAGCCACATCCACGTCCACGTGGACGACGTCACTGGCTTTGCTCTCTTGGGGCTCGACGGCATTTTCCTGCTCTGCCGACGGCCTTTTCTCTTCGTTCAGAGCAACGTCTTCGTGCAGCTCCACAGGTTCACATTCGGGCTGGACGCTCTGCATACTGAGTGCCTTGCTTGGGTGGGGCTTGATAACTTGCACTCGTCGTAACTGGAACTGCCTGGCGTTACCGAGCCTAACTTACTTGCGCTCGCGAAGAGTCGCAGACACAGACGCAAGATACTTTATTAATATACACAGGTTTGACAGAATTATTTATCATTTACCACAGGTTCACGACAAATTTGTTTCTCACAAGGTCGATCATGGCGGAAGCGGACGCCTTCATCTTCGCGGCGCTGCAGCAGAGCGGATGGTGCGTGTATCGACATACCTCAACACTCCTCCATATTATCTACGCCCACGCGCTCCTTCTCATGCAATTTTCACGCTTTTTCACGATGTATTGCGTGCAAAATTCAGGTTAGAAGGTTGTTCTGATACCTGGACGGTGTCAGATATCTCGTCCGACGCGTTTATCGCCCTCGTCCTCAAGTTCCTGACGCGGCTGCAAGACGCAGACGACAGTGTGACCTTCACTCTTCCTTCTGCAGATGACAAGGCTCCATTGGGCGTTGCGGCGAGGCATCGCGTGGGCTCCAAGCTCGCCAATATCCTCAAGGTCCGTGAGATTTTATGTTTTACCTGTGATGTTTTATCTAATATGTATTGTTATATTTAATGTTATTATTATTTTTGTAGGAACTGGGATATGCTGGAGACTGCGGCTACAATCACTTCCTGTATCCATGCGAGAAGGAGACGAGGAACATTTTGTCGTGGCTGGTGGGGAAGCTGCCGAGGTCCAAGTTGGAGGAAAATGAAGAAGAAGACAGTAAAATTGAAGTTTTGGGCAGATTGGGAGCTGGAGTGGATGCTGCAGGCTGGCAAGACTCGGTGCTGGAGAGTGAGCAATTGAGCAATATTTTCTCAAGTTGGAAGCGGGAGAAGACGCTGCATGTGCTGCCAAACCAAGATATCAAGGGCCTGAGAGGGTTTCAACGACTGCCTTTGCAGACTTCTCCACTTGAACTGCCGTGGAGTAGACCGGGAAAATCTACACACATGTTGTTTGAAGGATTTCCGAGTGATTCTGTAAAGCCGACATCGCTTTTGGAGGCTCTAGCGGTGACGAAACGTGGCACCACGATACTGCTTCGGGAAGATGAGTTTGAAGAGGAAGCGGAGACAGAAGGGGTGTATCCTCAACTGGAAGAAGGACAGGTTGATGGTTCGCTGAAGGGTACTGTAAGTGCTGGAGAAAGTGGCTTCTTTGTGCCAGAAGAAGCAGACGCGGAGAATGACGAGTTCACGACTATTCAACCGCAGTCGGCCCTAGCGACTGCCCATCCAGACGTGCTACTTTCGCTGGACGTCCCATCGTCGGGATCTACTGGTGTGGTGGTTAAGGAAGCCTCGTCGATGGAATCGGCAGGGTCGAGCAGCGTCGACCCAAGCAAAAGATCCCAGGAGACGACTGGGGATCGAGGTGAAGAAAATGAGGAACAGTCGTTTGAGGAGATGCAAAAGCAAGTGGACGACACAGAACGCCGTATTGCTTCAATGCGGAAAGTATTAGATCGTGAGCGTGGCGAACTGCACCAGGTCGAACAGCACGTTTTTGAAATGCAAACCACTGGGCAAGATAAACAGAAACAACTCGCAAGCCAAAAACAGCTTGTGGCGATGCTTCCTCAGGCACAAGCAAACATTGCAAAGCTGGAGGCAATTTGCCAGACAAACACAGAAAAGAAGACTGCGGTAGCTCAGCAGATGGAAATCGCACGTGGGCCTTTACTCAAGGAGTACGCTGAGCTAGAAGGCCAGAAATCGAGCCGCAAGGCCCGGTGCCGCCAACTTATCCGTGAGATTAAGGCCTTTCGAACAGAGATGCTGGAAATCACCGGCATTATTCACTCGAAGATGGAGAGTGTGCGGGCACTAGAAAAAGTTCAAGAGCGACAGATGGCCAAGCTTGGCAAGAAAGACTCTAATGGTGGTCCCATGACGCGCAACATGTACACCTCACGCATCATGGATATTATCAAGCAGGTTCACAAGCAAAAGCAGGATATCGCCAAGATTTTGGAGGACATTAAGGGGCTTCAAAAGCAGTTGAATACAGCCTCGGAGAAGCTCAAGCGGACTGAAGCTGTGGCTGAAGAAATGTTGTACAGTGCAGCCAGCAAGAGCAAAAGTTCCAGTAGCACGAAGGCTGAGGCATATGTCGAGTGCTACCGTAAGTTCGCTCAAGTGCGCGAGCTATTCGAAGAGCTCATTATGGTTGTCAGTGACGTCGGAAAGAAAGAGAACGCAGCTCGCGATCTGCAAAACTGGATATCACAGTTGGAGGCACGTGAGAGTAGCAGCCACTTGGACAAGGTGCTTGCCGATCTTGAGAGTGTACGCGAAGAAAATGTCACTCTCCAAAACGAGTTGCGTACACGCACCGTTTAGGGCACGTAAAGGTGGCAGATTGACGATGCATCGTTTGTGTGGAGTTAATGGAAGTGTTATTCAGAAAGATCGATTCATCTCAAGGTTTCATGCTCTGCTGCCTCCATGCATGTCCTCTAACCAGCTTACTATTTTGTGGATGTAGCTGCGGAGTTTGGATTGTGTTGTCCTCTGGCACAAACTTGAGCACAGCTAACACGAAGCCGTACGGCATACCATTTCCTTGGGAATACAATGTGGACACGAAACTAGATCTCGAACGCCTGCAGGAATCCATTGAACGGTTAACCATGCAACCGAGGTGCACTGAAAGGACTAACGCTCAAGTATAGCATTCAAGCGATCAAGAAATTCGACGAGGCGAAGAAGGAGAGCGACAAACAGTTTGACGAAGATAACAAGGAAATTTGAAGAGAGAGGAAGGAGATTAACTACACCTCAAACAGAGCGAGCAAGAAACCGAAGAACGCAAGCAAGCGCAGGAGAAGCTCTTGCTGATTGACGCCACATCCACCATGGATTAAGATGTGACTACGTCACGAAAGTTCCGATGACGCAGGATGGGTTTAAAGGCTCTGGTGGGCGAGGCGGACTAAGAGGAAAACGGTAATTGGACCATCAGTGCTGACGAGCTCGAAAAAAACGGCAATTTGCGGTTTGCTTTGATTTCCATCTAGCTGAGGTAATACACGCACCCTTTCTTTTGAAAGTACGTTGATGATGCTATACATGCTATTGTAACGAGAATGGCAGCCACCCGTTGTCTGGAGATCGCGAGGTAGCCGGGTCCAGCAACACTGTAAAAGAGTTGCATTAGCCATATTGTCTAGCAACATCATGAAACAACGCAATGTGGGATCAACAGACTCACGACTTCGTACCGTTTAATGCGTCGGCCGTGGCCTTGGGTGCTAGCTCAGCAGTTACAACGGTGCTGTAGCTAACATCAGGACTGACATTCACCTCGAGCAGCCACACGCGGTGGTTCTCGTCGACGAGAAAGTCGAAACCAAGCCACTCAAAGCCTCTCTGAATTCACCACAAGCGTCAGAGTAAAATACATGCCCTATACAGAGTCAGCCACGGCTACTTACCCCAACAACCTTGAGCTTTGGTAGTACGGCATCCAGTGCAAGACGCGCAGTACTCTGCATCTGAGGCAGAATGGCTTCCGACCACACATCCCTACCGTGTTCTTGCCTACATGCAAGAGCACGAGAAGATCAATCACACACAGACCCCACAAATTCAAGCGTCGAGCGGAAGTAGTCTCACCTCAGAACGTCCCGAAGCTGCTCTGAGAACCACATGGGCTCAAACTTGTCCACGCTACCACGTCGATCGTTATACGCAGCGGCGTCCGATCCTGTTTGACCCACAGCGGTCATTTCATCCGGCACAAAATGCTGCTGGATCGAGTAATTGCTGAGGTGCGTGAACCGATCCTGCAGTCGCGTCAGCTCAAACTTACGAGCACAAAATCGCAAGTAGCTTCTGTAGAACCAGAATACCACCGGCTTCGGTTCGAGCTCGGTAACCAGAACCCACTGTCGAATATCAAACTTGCGGCCATTTTGCAGCAACAGCGGGCGTTCAATGTATTTCTGCACAATCCACTTGGTCGACGCCGTCGACAACTTGCCCTCTTTTCCCGCCTCCAACTTCTCCTGGCCATCTTGCTCACCATCAGGTGCAGTGATCTCCGCTAGCTCTTGAAGCGAGTTGCACAGCACGATTCCCCGTCCTTGAGACAGATTCGACGGCTTGCAGATCCACACATTGCTGTCAGCACTGCCAACCGCATCAAACTGCGGGTCATGCCACTCCAGGTCACTTAAAAGCCCACGAACTTCCTCTCTCCTATCGCAGTCAAGTGTTGTTTTCTCCAATCCGGAAGCCGAAGCCAATCGCCGCTGCCACTCAACAGCATCCTCCCCACACCCCCAGCAACCAGCAGTCTCCTCCTTCCTCCAGCTCTCAAAGAACTTTCCGTCAGCAATGGCCGACCTCGCCAGCCTCACAGCCATTTCCACTTGTGCTGCACTAACTGTTGCCCAACTGTCGCTCAGACTCTTCTTGAGCACTGCGACCGCTTGGCTGTAGAGGAACCATCGCTCCAGAAGTCGCTGGTCTCGTGGTCGACTCAAGTCAAATGTGCGTGGGAAACACCGATCCACTTGTGTCTGCCCTTCTTCGTGACGTGCTGCGTGTGCGTACATCAGTTCCGTGAGCTGGTCCTTCTGGGAGAAGAGGATGGAGTGCTGCAAGTGGTTGACGATCTGCGTGGACGTCACGCGACGCCACGCGATCTTGGAGTAGTTGGTCCACTTGAGGTCGAACTTGGGGCAGCCAACGAACGGGAGACGTCGCCACCCACGCACCTCCAGCCCCGCCACGACGTCCGCGAACTTGTCGTCCGCAGCGAAGTGCTGCGTCATTGACAATTGCGATAGGATTTGGGACTGCAACTTTTGTCAATTTGAATCAGCCAATGAGAAACGATTTTTCCACTTCAACTTCCCGCCATGTCCATGTGTGCTATCTAGCGTATATTGAAATGAATGAATGATATTTGGATTAAAACTTTACGAGTAGACTGGACTAAACTGCGCACAACAGGGCTGTCATCTAGTCATGACAGGACGCATGAACGCGAACACGCGATCGTTGACGCCAGGAACGAACCGTATGTGGTACATGGTCTACTGGCTATTGCGAAGCACTCGTTTCGCCTTCAGCCAAACCACTTTCAACATCAGCAACTTCGTCGTGGTTGTTGAGGATGCCACCGCCCATAGCACCAGACTCACTGTCACTGTCAAGGAAGTACCGAAACGCAGCAGCACAATGTAGTAAACATCAACTTCGGACGATCACATAGCCAAAATAAAGCTAGATACCTGCTGCTCGTCGAAGATGAACGGATTTCTAGGTTTTCACGCAGTGTGCGTAGGTGATTCAGGTGGGTATGCATCAATGAAGTCAGGTGCTGGACCTGCATGGATGCCACCAACGCCTCCACAGATGCATCGTCCTGCCTGAACCGTTGGTGTGATTATAACGTACAATCGTATAAGCATAGTTAAAGATTGGTGCTGGTCGTACCCTTTGAATTCCGCAACAACCTGTTTAGCCAGGCTCACCACTGGCTCGTGTTGTCCATAACTAGAACTGCGACCGCTGTTAATTGCGCGAAGCTCAATTTCCACCTCCTTCAACTCCTTCAGCGCCGACGCCGTCGCTTTCTTGAACATGGATGTCACCCACCTCAGCTCCTTGAACTGGCGACGCTCGTCCTCTAGTTGCTGGATAAGCTCGTTCTTCTCAACCACGAGTAGATTCTGTGATTCCTGTTGCTGCTTTCGAGCTGCCATATCTGCTGACGAATTAGTCGATGTTGCGAATACCAACTCCTGTTCAACTTTCGTAATGCGACCGGCGAGCTGTTCTTGGTGTGCTAGTGCTTGGACAAGTCTCCTCTCTAACGCTTCCTCCACCTCGGACGTCTCGTTGAAACCATTTTCTTCAATTTCACGAAATTTGAGGTCCATGGATTTAAAATTCTGCTGGATGCTAGTCAACTCGGTACGAAGTCGACTATTCTCCGTCTCAATGTTCTGTCGGTCTTGATCCAGGACTTGCAGTCGTTTATCCGCTGATCGCTGGCAACAGGCTATAGCGTGCTCCAGATTCTCCTTGTTTGAACACATAGTCTTCACTTGGGTTTGCAAAATCATAAGCAGTTCTTGACGCAGATTCGCCACCGCCTTCCAATGTTCGCTCTCTTCAGCAGCCTTGGCCTTTGTCGTCTCCAGCTGCTGCAGAGCCTCTCGCTCTCGCTGCATCTTAAGTTCCAGTTCCTGCCTGTCATCCTTTGACTCTCGCAACTCCGTACTCAGCCTCTCTGCAGTCTCTCTCAGCAAAGCCAACTCTTGTTCCAGCTCACTCACTCGACGTGAACTTTGCTGCTCTGCGGAAGCCACACGCTCCAGCTCAGACCATAGCTGTCCCGTAGTACCAGGGTCTGCACCATCATCTTCACTGTCTTCAAGCACATGGCGAAGCATCTGGTCAGCTTCCGCCTCCCGTTGAGCCTGTTCCGCTCGTACCGCCGCCTCTCGTGCCACCTGGACGTCCCTCATCAACATCTCGATAGTCACAGTTGCTTCAATCATCGCGACGTCTTGCTCTTGCAGTGTCTGATCGCGACCTGCCAGCTCTCTGCGTAGCTGGGCCGTTTCGCTCTCTTGCTTATCCTCAGACATTTGGTTCGAACGCTGAGCCTGCTGTGCTAACTCGCCAATGAGGTGCTTTTGGTCGAGATTTTCTTGTTTCAATCGATGGATCTCCGCCTCTTGCTCTTGCAGCATCTTAAAGTTAGCGTGGAAGCGCCGGTGCAAGGACGATATGCTGTCGTCGCTGCCTGTGCCGGTGATGTCGTCATGCGGTATCTCCATAGCGAAGAAGACGCGTGATCTTCTGCTGCTGCACTTTCCGAATTGAGTGCGGAGAAGTTGAAGTTGAACTGACCATCACTCTTGTTAGTCCATGTCACTATTTTTCTGTCACTCAGTCGCGGATATCATTCATTGCCCAAATGCGATGGATGACAGCTCCGACTTGGCGGCGTTGCTGCTTCCTCACGAGGGATCACCGCGCACACTCACTAACTAGAAATGGTGTAGGACTACGACGTAACCTTTCGAATACCTCGGGGATCTCTGGTGCTCACGCCATAGCCAGCACCAATCGTGAGAAGGGTCTGGCGTTCGAGGAGCAGGTTGTGAAGCTCATGCAGTCGCTCAACTGCGAGCTGCAGGCGACACAGCAGTCACGAGACGGCGGCATCGACCACCAGGTCCGAATTGCACTTGGATTGTTTAGAAACTCACTGATCTAAGTGTTTTAACCGCTAACGGTGTGTTTTGTTGTTGCTGATGCATTGTAGGGATCGTGGACACTGCCGGATTTGGAGGTGGAGGTCGTGACGCAATGCAAGAACGAGAGCAAACCGGTGGGCGTTCACTACGTACGGGAGTTCCACGGTGCGCTGAGCTTCTTCCTGCCCACCACTGTGGGGCTATTCGCCTCGGCGTCAGGCTACAGTCTCTATGCGCAGCGCTTTTTCCTGCGGATGTCACACCCAGCCATCCTGTGCACTGTGGACATCCAGTCGAGTCGTCTCTCGTCCTTCTTACTGAACGGCCGCGCTCAAACGCTACTCCCCAAGCTCACTGTCGGCTCGTTGTTCGTGAACCAAGAACACGCTCTCGTGCTCACCTACGGCGACAAGATCCTCGGTTGAATCGGAATGCGTTGCCACTGTATTTTTTCACGCCCAGTCAATAGAGCTGCCATGAACCAGTAAAAGACGGCGTGAACATTGCTTTGCATTGCTCCACGGCCCACAACACGTCGACGTCAGCGTCGGAACTGCGTCATGTCGCCGAATCTGGTTACTTCCACGACCCTTATTCTCGCCACATACGGTACTGCACCCGTCGGACCCCACTGTAATTGGTCAAAACATACTGCAATTAGCCAAAACACTCGTCTAAATTCTCCCATTGGTCAATTACCTTTACTAAAAGTTACTCACACCAAACGACCATCGTCGACGCAGCTCGATCCTTGTCGCTGCTTGCGCCTCCTGCTTGCTGCCCCCCAGTCTCCAAGCCCCTCAGTCTCATGGCCGCATCACTGGACCTTGCTAGCCTACAATCCATGGCCCAGACGCTACGTGGCAGCTTCTTGAGCCAGGTGCTGGTTCTGCTGCTGCTCGTGCTGGTGCTACGCTACGTGGCTGCGTCCTGGCGCGCCGGCTTGGCGCCGTACGAGGTGCAGACGTGTCCACCCATCAACCCACACGTGCATTATCGCTACGGAGTGTCGCAGATGCAGGGGAGACGGCCGTATATGGAGGACCGACACACAGCTATGGCAGACCTGAACGGGGACCCGAAGCAGAGCTTCTACGGCATCTTCGATGGCCACGGAGGAGACGGAGCTGCCAAGTATGATGGAGAATGTTGCACTGTATTAATAGTGCAGAGTGATGGTGACTAATGATATGGTGTGGTGTAGTTATTGTGTGCAGGCTATGTGTCAGAATGTGATCCGAGAGCCCTCGATCACCAAGGAACCAGTGGAAGCGCTGAAGAACGGGTTCTTGCGTACTGATCAAGAGGTTTGCAACCTGTTGCAATTGGTAGGCTGGTTATTGAATACCTAAACTAAGTGCTTCGATGCTTGCTTGGGTAACAGTATTTGCAGATTGCCAACCGCAAGAACTCCGAGGACGGAACGACGGCGGTTGTAGTCCTTACGCAGGGCGACGAGATGTTCGTGGCACATACAGGCGACTCTCGAGCTGTGTTGGTGCATCGCAGTGGCAAGGTGTCGGTGTTGACGTCGGACCACAAGCCGAACCGACCGGACGAACGCCGTCGGATTCAAGAGCTGGGAGGGTCGGTGGTGTTCTGGGGCGTTTGGCGCGTAGAAGGCATCCTTGCTGTGTCTCGGGCAATTGGCGACCGTATGCTCAAGCCGTTCGTGGTTGCAGAACCTGAAGTGAAGAAGTTCACGCGAACGGAGGCGGATCGCTATGTCGTTCTAGCTAGTGACGGAGTTTGGGATACGGTCTCCAATGACGACGTGGCACAACTAGTACTCAAATACGAAGACCCGCAGGCTGCAGCACAGCGTATCATGGAGGAAGCATACGCGCGAGGAAGCATGGACAATATCTGCGCCATGGTCATTGACTTGAGAGCGTAAGTACGAAGTCTTCCGGGCGTTGTTGTCTACATGTAGAAAGATTTGTTAACCTTTGTGACAATGATGATGGATTAATGCAGGGAAAAGATCGAATGTTCAGCAAAAGACGGATAATTCGACCACTTAGTGGACTTGGTGATAGAGCGAGAGGGGTAGCAAGTTGTCAATAGTGGCGTTGCCTACGCCACAAGCGAACACGAGATGCAAAGATTCGCTGCTTGTTTGAAGCTTCACGCCTTGATCGTCAACCAGATCGCTGGATGCTACAGCTACAACACCAGGATTCAGAACGAAATCACCAGGAGAGAAGCCACTACATGTAGAATAGTTCTCATATCCAAGCACCAAGGGTGATGCCGTGCACCTTCAAGCTCAACGCATTGCTGTGCCTCGTACTACTTGAATGTGGGCTGAATCGGCTTGCAAAGTTCTTTGCGGAACTGAGGCTTCACGGCAGGATCCATGGATGCAGATCCATCCGTTACGTAGCGGACCTTCACAAGCGCTTCACTTTCATTGGTCCAACGCTCGCGGTGTTTCTGGAGTTCCCCGCCCCGCATCGTCCGCCCCTTCATCTCCCGTGGGGCAGCAAATTCCGTCGGCTTGCTGGAATTGTTGTACACAGATTGAGAAAGCGACTGCCACGTTTCCGAGCCTCTCGTCTTGTCAGCCCCAACGAGCTCGTTGTAGTTGTACTTGGATGTGTCGTTGGCATTGCGGAGTCCCGCGCCAAACTCCTGCACCTTGATGCGCGCACCTTCCTGCATCTGAATTGCCGTGTTGCTAGTGTAGTTGGCTCCACCATGTCGGGTGTCCTTCACGGCACCTGGACGGTACGCTTCCTCCACAAAATTTCCAACGAGCGTATTGCACTCAAACGACCGCTTGCCGCCACGCAGGATGTTCGAGCCGCCGCCCCCTAGCATTGTGGTGTTGATTGTTTGGCAATGCCGTAGAAATGGAGCAGTAGAGGAAGGCCAGCGTCCTCGGCAAGTTCATGCCAGTGTTTGTGGCCATTTATATCTTGATCATTTGTCCGTTGCCCACCCAAAGGATAAAGATGGCTTTAACGAAGCGCTCTGATTGGCCAGTTAAAAAAACGAGCGGTCACTTGTTGAAGTACATTTGCTATACTGCCGATTCTCCAAATGCGCTTTTGGCGCCAACGCATTCGACGCGGCCGCAGACCCGCTGTTTGTTGATCATGAGCCTAGCCAGTGGCTGGGATATCGATTGCAAGCCGTTCAATTGCACTGTCAGGAGGTGCTTCGAGCGATAGGTCAAAGAAAAAAGATTGGAGACGGTGTGTTCATGCCGCATTTTTGTGGTGTCGGCAGCATGGCTAACCTGCAAGTCAATAGTGCCACTCCTTGACTGAACGTGGCAGCTTCTACAGTCGTCGCAACGCCTTGATGGTCGATCCACCGAACAACGGGCTATCTAGGAACCGCGAATCGGCATAGAATTACTGACTTCACCTCTGTACATTAGCAGAGGGGGTCCTCGAAGTCCTGGACTCCCCCTCCGGAAGAAAGAAGAAAACATACAACTTGGCATCGACGCTGGCACCTGGCTATTGAAAATAGCTTGTGGTTGAAGCGATGCATTGCCCAGCCAAATCACTCCCGAGGCCATGCCCAACAGGACGTCAAGGCATTTCAGGTTTGTTCGTGATCGTTGTGATAACGGCTGCGTACTGCAGGATAATAGCTGCCTTTCACGTTCGAACGGATGTTACTTACAGCTCAAGACATCTCTCCCGCGCGAAGCGGATAATGTACAGCTCGTCACTAGTCCAACAATGGACTAGTTCCAGCCAGCACGTCAACCACTAGCAAGGCATCCGTTTCCGGCATAATACCAGTCTGCTGCCGACGTAGCGGACTTGGCTTCGAGAGACTTTGCTCTCAATCAGAGCGAAACGGCTCGCCTCAAAACTCACCTAGCCGAATAAAGGGTTCCTAGAATTTTGGCACATTTTGAAGTCTCCATACTGTCTCAAACAAAATCAGACCTCCCGCATGGCATACAATAATTTCACTCAAGTGGATTTCTCTCCTCCCCAACATACAAAGGCGCAGTCATTCTTGACGAAAATCACTTTTATATCCGCGCCACCCACATCTCCTCATTTGCAATTCAGAGGTGACGGGCAGAAGGAGGAGCCGCAGCGCCAAGGATCCACACGCAGCACACACACGACACAATGGGCGAGAGCTTGACCGTCAGGTACGTCCACAAGACACCGACATATCCCTTCATACCTTCAAATACCCAAAACCTCGAGGGAGAAAAAGCATCAAGAAATTCGCTTTACTTATATTATTTTACTTGTATTTGTAGACTCTTCGTGCGCACGCAGACGTACGACATCCCGTGCGACCCTCGGCAGCCTGCCAAGTGGCTCTTGGCGCAGGCCAAGAACATCCAGCGCTCCAGTCAGAAGCACACGCCGCCCGAGGACGAGCTGGAGGTGCTTTTCAACCGCACGAGTCGCCAGGTGGTCAACTTGGAGTACTCTATCGGCAGCAGCATCTCCGCCATGGACGTGATCGACGCTCGCACTCTACTGCAGACTCCCGACACATCGTACAACAGTGCCATGTTCCCGTGGCTCCGGTCGTATCCGGGCGGCCTGCAGCTCTCTTCGGACAAGATCGACTCGTCCAACGGCCTCTTCTTCCAGCAGTTGTACGCCTTCACATTGATTGGAAAGCGCACGCCTGTGTCGGCTGCACAACGCAAGCAGAAGCAGGACCAGGACGCGTTCCTGTCGCTGGTGCACACGTACGTCATAGGCAACTACGACCAGGACCACAGGTCACGACCGCAGCCGACGAACACAACAGGTCATGGACGATATTCGACGCCGTCACTTGGCAATGGAGGTCGGTCAACGACTTCTTCATCTAGAGAAAACCACAACGCTAGAACGAGACGAGTGACTGTGCCGTCGTCACCTGTGTACCCGGAGCATGACCCGAATGGCTTCTCCGACTCGGGGTCGGACAGCAGCGTGGAAGACTCGTCGTCGTACCCGACTCGCTCTTCGCTGACAAACGAATATGGTGGACCTCAGCGTATCCCCGCTCCTTCGAGTCCTGCCCAGGTCCCTGTGATTTCGTCTCCGTCAATTCCTCGCCCCCAGAACGCACTGGATGGGATGGAGAATGTATTCGATATTGTATTCAAGCAGCAGGCTATTGGTATGAAGCTCGGTGCGGATGAGACCAAACAGTTTGCGATTGTCAAGGAGTGCTTTGAAGGGTCCGAGGCGAAGCGGTATCCCGAGATTCAGAGTGGTGTGGTTATCCTGGCAGTGAACGGTCAAGAGGTGCGCGGTCTCGGACTTTCACGCGTGCTGTATCGATTACGAGAGGCTCCACGCCCAGTGGTTGTTCGCTTTGGCCGCATGTCGACACGTCAGTTGCTGGAGCAACGCAAAGCTCGTGGTCGGTGGTAATACTACATGTATCCAAGAGCTTTCGCATCAGCGTGGTGACGACTGGAGAAGAACCGAATGATTAGAAGCCTCTCTGTGTACTGCGCTTCGTGTTGGTGAACGTGTTCTTTTACTGCTACCGACAAGGAGACGATAATGCAATCATCGCGCTCGCGAGGGTTGACTACGAAAAGCTTGGATCTCGTTGCGACAGTAAGCCAAAATGAATGCAACGACTTCGTGCGATGTTTGAAAAGGATTTCGTTCAGATTAAACTCTTGTAATCAGAATACTCTTGTTCGTATTGCTGGCGCTGCAACACTTGAACCGATCCTTACGTGTCTGCCTTTTCACGAGCTGGTGGAGTCGTTCGTCAATTGCTCAAGCTGCCGTCTTGCCCCACGCCTCGACTTGGAGGTAAAGATGCTCCATCAGCTCGACCAAATGGTAGCTTGATTGCTTCTCGATCATTCTGTTACCCGCCAGAAGACTCCGCTCTGCAGCCAACGTCGAACTTTTAGCTGCTTCGACGAGCTGTCGACCGAGATTTCGTTTCTTCTTCTTGTCACCGTGACGCGTAGAGACTTCATCCTCGACTCCCACCTCCAGCACCTTGTTGACCTTCTGAAGCTTCGAATCAGCTGCAACGACTTGCTCCAGCCCCAGTTCGAAAGTTAGCTGGGCGTTGTCATCTTCTGTCGGTTGACTTGCCGTGGAGCAAACGCGCTGGTAGATGATGCTAACGCGCAACCAGGTACGCTTTTGGCGTTCTTCACCCTCTGCAGCACCGACATAGGATTTGCATGCCCATCCACAAGGGCTTCAAGCACTCC
>LGSN01000485.1:0-40578 GCA_001314375.1 Phytophthora podocarpi | reverse complement strand
GAGGTATACACACGCCTCGCCTAGCTCCGCCCAGCCCAAGTCTGAGCTGAGCAGAGCTGAACGGTCTGAGCTCAAGGTCTGGGACCCTGAGATTCGGAGTCACTTCGCCACACCATGGTCCAAGGGTGATCTTTAAGCTGAACTCCGCGTACATGTACCAAACTGTTGTGCCGATCAGCACGACTCGAGGGTATTCGTGCTATCGGTGGAAATTTTGCTTCGCCGATATTCCGATCGCGGTTCGACGCCGATCACTTCATCCAAGCTGGGATCTGCTTGCTGTGATTGTGGGCTGGACGCTCTACCTCCAAGATGAATAAGCTGTCTCCTCCACGAAGCCACTGATGCTGGTAAAGATAGTAGTGCAATTGTACTTCGAGCGGAGAAGTAGGACATCGCGTGGTAAAGCTGATGCTATATCACAATAAGGAAAATGACCGGTCCTGAATTCGACATGGATAGCATTTCTTCAACGGCAACTAGATATCTCTCCCTGAACTATCATTGTACGACAAGAGAGACAAGATACCCCTCCGTTTCAGATTATTTGGCAAGAGCTGAAGCATCTCTGTTTCATATTACTTGGCAGAGTAAAATGATTAGCGGAATTCTACTGAGCTGTATTCCATTGGCTCGAACGCGTCCAATCACTGCTCCCCAAACTACTGTCGTAGTTCGTGGTTGTACTTATATACTTGTGTTTTGTATTGGTCGGCATCCTTTTCCAGTCTGACGATTCCGTTTTAGGAGCGATATTACAGGAAAAGACCCTATCACACTCGTTATAAAGCGTTCGTTATTTTCATGTACGCTTTGTTACATGTTGCAACTCGAGTGTTTACACACATATCGATGACTAAAATTGGTCAAGTCATTTGACACGGAGGGATTGGAATAGAGTGTTAGATCTAGTGTATTTACATTTTACAGCCAACATCACAAGCCACGTTGTCTTTTGGTGGGAGTTCCAGCTCCCAAGTCCGTGCGGAACGTCTCGGTTTTGCGCACCTGCACATCAACAGGCCCCAACTTCCATTGATCGCCTCTAAATTAGCGGCCAGCGTAGCAACTTAACAAGCAAAAGATGCTGCATATATCCTTATTTTTGCCGCGTTCAGCATCCATGACCAACTCAGTTTAGTATGGCATTTACTGTCTTAGCATTAGAAGTCGTAAGTCAACCTTTAAAGTTTCAAAGGTTTAAGTGATATCAATGTACCTCCGTAGAAAACGAAATGAAAACAAACTCAGTTATCAGTCAACTCCTCTGCTTTCATTAGAATCGCGCCAAGACCTGCCTTCTTGCCCCCTTATAGCTTTCAGCTTGCTTCGCCACGACAAAGAACCTCCTGTTCTGATAGTTAGCTGGCGGCAGGACTGCTCACAATGTAATACGAGATTGATTGCGGCGACAAGGCCTCGCCAATAAATAACGGTGTTATTTTCCTTATTTTTCCTGTGTGCCGAAGTATGATGCAGCCATTTATCGCTATCATCTCGTCGCCGCCATATCTCACCGTGATGAAAACTGCGGGATTGAGTGGAACGAATGCGCTCAATGGAATCAGGAGGGGTTTACCTCGAGAACCCTCCCGCCGCGCATCCCCTTTCCGTCGAACACCCATAAGACTTATACTGTACCATCCAGCTCGCTCCGGATATTAATACTTACTATTATCATATTTAGACCAAAATATCACAAATTCAACCATGATATTTGATTATCCATGGTTAGTGTTTAAAGACATCCTACTCATCATGCAGCGAAATCACAAGTCATATTTACCTGTTCTTCTCGACAGCTTGAGCAACCGAACTAGCATCCCACAAGCTACGATTGTACTGCAGAAAGAGCAGGATTTCAAGCGCCATCGGGTTGAGTCTACGATGGAGACGTGAGTAGACGATGCCAGCACGCGAAACCAGTCGTTCGACATCATTTAAAGATGGTGGAACCCACTTCAGATCAACTTGAGTTGGCGGTGCTGTCACTTCGGCAAGCGCTACCTCCGCAAAGGAGCGTTTCTCTTCGTAGCGTCAGGAAGAAATTATTCTTCGTGCGGATCGTGCGATTCACCTGGATGCAGAAGCTTTGTCACAGTAATACGCTCAGCGCAAATAAGGGACCGCTCTTTCCCAGTGAGAACCTTGACGATGCCGTTCTTGAAATCGGGAAACTTCACCAGGGTAGATGAAGCAGCCAGATGCGTGTCAGTGGTGGGATAGTGCTTCACCACGTGATCGAAAAGTACTCGAACGTCTAACAAAGACACAGTCCTGTCTGAAGCTTCTTGTTCACACTCTCCAGGTTCTTGAGATCGTCAGGAAGGGCCTTCAGACGGTCATTCTCCCGTGGCGTAGGGATCAAGTCGGCCAGTTGGTTATCGACACGGTCCAGCTTGCTGTAGATCGCAAAGTAGCGGTCAATCATCACAAACGTGCTATTCCAGCGAGTGACATTGCGAAAGACAGGCATGAGTGCATCGAGCTCGCGAAGATGGTGCCGATTCTTGATGGTATTCAGCTGGGCCATTAGCCGCTGAACCTCCTCGAGAAGGTCAGTGTGCTCCCGCATGAGAGCTTTCATCGCCAAATTCATCCGATGACTAGCACACCCGATCATGGGAACTCGGGTCTTCTTCGCGATGGCGACATTCACCGATGCGTGGTCGCACACGTAGAAACAGAGCTGGGGGACATCAATTTCGTACGTGACGAGCACATCATCGAGCAGCTCAATGGTCGTGCCAGAGCTCATCTCGGGTACGTTCAACACTGTCGAAAAGCACAGCAAGAACTTTCCCATGTCGGTGATGGCAATGATAGCCACAAAATAGGTCCTGTCTTTGGTCCAGGCGTCGATTGCGAAGCCGACTTTCTTGCCGGACAAACGCAGCTTGACATACCCCCGCACGACATCCTAGAGCACGAACATGTGCTTCATGAGCGAGTTGACGCTGACAGCGTTTAGGTTTGTGTACTTATGTGTCTTCACCTTTTCACACATGCTCAGCTCGATTCTGATGATCCAATCGAGCCAGTGGTAGACGGTCCGCGTGAACTCGTCACGTTTCACAAAAGCATCGAGGATCTCTCCTCGCGTCTCTGAATGGAGCGAAACTCGTCATCGTACGAGGTGCCACCAGGTTCGTGTAACCAGTACCACGGGCTTGCTTTCGGCGCAGGAAGCAAAGGCGACACTGATAGTAGTCGCTTTCTTCGGGAACGAAGAGATCAGCAGCGAGAGACCTTGGGGGGTGGAAGACATCGGGGCAGGTAACTTGGGGGGTGGGTGGAAGGAGATTGCAAAATGACCAGAACTAAGATGCCGGAGCGGTTCCTTTCAATGGATGGCTCGCATAGATGGTGTAGCTCAGTTGGTGGCAGCCACCAGTTCTATAGATTTTGGTAGCGGGCTATTTATTTTACATTGCACTAAATTGATGATATGAGGTCAATTAGTTATTGCAGTAAGTTACGGGAAATTATTATTACGGATATTGACATTTGCGAAGCCCTGGCTGTCGCCACCGCGTCGGGGTGTTCTAGCCACACTGTAAATCTGTACGAATTCCTCAGTATTTTGGAGATCACTTTCCATGACGCCAATGGTGCTGAAACCCTCAGTCTAAACATCCACCTCACCAGTGTCTCCAAATTCATTTATGGTCTACAGTAGAAATTTGACATTGGCAAAATCAAAAGCAACCCTACGCTCGATCTACAACTAGGTTATCTGTGGGAATACTGCTGCTTCTTTTTAGTACTGTACAGGCTTTCGGTTAGTGTAGCGAGGCCACAACTCACCCACCAGTGATAGTCCGGTTATTTTGCGCTACTTCCGTATGTAATTCAAATTCACCAAGTTGAAGAGTCTGTATAGTGGAAGCAAACTGAAACGACTGCTCAGAGCATGAGAAAGCGGTGCTTAGTTATCAAAGATAAGCTTGTCTCACGCTGAACAAAACAGCAGCGTTGTTATCTACACCGTGCTATATCGATACCAGCGTTAGCGAGCATTTTGTGCACCGTTCTCTCACTGTTCAGTGTGTGCAACAGGATGAATTGCATAGTGAAACCCGAATCAATAGTCAGTGGTGCTAAGCCTGCTCCTCGTGCGTCGGTGTTGTCTCTGGGCACGTAGCGATACATGTGCACTCCACAGCCCCTGTTGCGGCAAGCAGTGTTGCCACACCGAAGTTCTTTGCTGACCCACTTGATCTTTGGCAGCAGATTAAAAAGTGAGTTTTCGGTAAAGGGTGAAAGCTAGCTGCGCACGACCTGCTATCTAGCGACGAAGTTGGGGTTTCGTCAACATTGAACACGCAGTACCTCTGCCTGTAATTGGTAAGACCAGTACCCCCCCCTCAATCCATCAAGTACCGTAGATGACAAAAACAAAACACCCACCAAAACTCGGCATTTTCGGCGTTTTTTTCGTAAAATGACACCTTTTCAACTGCTGGATTCATCAACTGTCATACCAAGTCATATGCTGCCGCAGGTGGAAGCTCGGCATTTGAAATTTTGTCAACAGCCATGACAATAGCCAGGGTGCCGATAAAGCCCTGGTTCAAGTGTCAGCACGTGTTCCGACTGAATGTGGGCAAGGTTTTACAAATCAATTCTCAATCAAAGCTAAACTGCAGAGACTGGTGTGCTACAGCTTGTCCAAGTGAGTATCTTTGGTCGATCCCAGCCACCACCAGCAGATCGCGTCCATTCATCGCACACGCAACAATGTTGCTGCCTGACGTAACGAAGGCGACGGAGACAATGCATTCAGCCAACCCATCCCCATGTGGGCCGAGGTCGCCTTACACGCCCAAGAAGGCCTCAACGCGCCCCCGCTTGGAGACTAAGAGGGGGGGGTACCGAAGGAAGCGAAACGCATGAAACGGAGCAAGGAAATGATAGCTGACTTGTATGGCTGCGATTTTCTGACAGTGACGTGAAGGACCGCATTGCTTCCTACAGAACCGATCTGCCTGTGTAGCATCAGTGGCTTGGTAGAACGTAGTGTTGGAAAAAGCAGTCCGGTTGGAAGGCGGTGCTCGCATACTGCACCTATCGATTGCGATAGCAGTGCTGACGCGGGTACCAGCTACTACCACGAGAACGGGTTGTTTTTCCACGACTGCTGGCTGAGACAAATGTGCTACGCTGGCACAGCAAAAGTTGGTGTTCTGAAAACTCGTGTTCTGGAGCACGACTCAGTCAAATTGGTACATTGTTCTAAATTGTGTTATCCAATCAAATTACAGCATACATGCTGCTAAGCACGCGTGCTGCCAGTCTTAGGCTTCAAAACAAATAAGGGTACCGCATCGTTGATATAATAATACCTTTCTCATGTACATAAGGTTTAAGGTCTTGCTTAACAATAGTTTATAATATTATGGAGATGGCTGACAGTAAAACTGGTTTTGATTGGTTAACTGCTTGTGCGCTTTATGATATATGTGGGAATAATGAAATCAACGGTGCGGTACGGCGAACAAAGCCTTATTTAGAACGCGTACACGCAGCCGGACAAATACTGGTGAGCCGAGCTTGTTCTACCAACATTTGGAGAAGCTCAGTCTGGAATCAGTATACGATGCTCTCTTCACGAAGCAAGATGACCGAGATGTTGATGTGGAAATCTAGGAAGATTGTAGGTATGGACGATCAGTTGCAAGAGCTGTAGTGATCTCCGTTGCTTTCATCATGCAGAAACTGGGTTGTTATTCTTGATGGAAGGTAAGAGATAGAGGAAGCTTGAACGACTTGATTTGCATAGAGTAAATTGCGAGGTGAGAAAATATACTGATTCCTTAGTTCTGGTTCTAGTTCACTTGCACTACTAATGCTTGATACATCTAGCCACTAAGCTGTGGGTTGTGTTCCTTGTAGAGCACACAGAAACACCGATGCCGCTGGAGATGCGGCCTGATCACCATCCTTGCTGTTGGCACAGCAACATCAACCCTCCGGCAACCACACCAACTCGCCCCGAAGTCTCGCTGGCACCTCCAACCACATCACCCAGCGCTTACGAGCGCAGCGTTGACCGCGGGCAGATGTCGTCAGCATCTCCAACAGTTTAGGGTCAATATTCGAAAACATGTGGCCGAAGAGAAAATGATAAAGCATGTTATTTTCATCGAAATGGCATGACCAAACTTAAGCATTTTGATGAACGCTACTGTTCTGAGATGACAGCATTTTCAACCCCAATTCTGAGTGTTTGTTTTGTCGTCTACAGTAGTCTAGAACCTTGGCCATCTTCGCCACGAGCAGATCGGCGATGTGATCCGCGATGTACGCCTTGAGCAACATGGTATACCCTGTTTAAGCACGGCGAGGATTTTCCAAGCTGGGAGAGGCCACACCACTTGTACATCGTATTTATTCTGGGACTTGATGTAGAGTTCGTCCAATAGCGCCTTCACCGCATGACCTTCATCCTTACGAGCCGCATGAAGAAACATTTCCTTCATCACGTCCAGGGAAGCATCCCAGTAGAACGTGAGGCGGCTAACGGGGGCCTCGCTGGTCTCATCTGTCACCAGGTTCTAGATCTCGAAGATCCAATTGGAGACCATGTCTACCACCTGAGTCGGCCCGCATCAACGTTCTCCAAACTAGAGCGCCGGGCGCGACCACACCTTCGCTTGGAATCGTGCCGTACTGCACCATGGCTGTTGCTCATTTCCCACAGACTTCGGCGAGACCATGCCCGTTTATTATCATTAACTGTGATAGCTGTGCGATGTTTGCGTGTCAGTGCCTCACGTAGCTCAGCCAAGTTCGCCGCCTTGACCTTCTGTAGTTCGTGGGACATTATAAACATCGGTTCACCTGGTCGGGCGATGCTATCGGTGAAAGTTGTCGCCAGAAGACTTGTCATTAGGGGGACCAGTGCAATCCCCCGAGGAAGACAGGAGGCGTTTGGTTTAGCACCATCTAGGCCGCCGGTACACTCCGTGTTACTAGAACCGCAACACGCGGAAACACCGTAACGCCTCGTGCAACTCAATGCCGTCCGCTCCGTTGCTTCCTATGGCCCGCGCTGCTAGGCTGCCCTAGCTGCGTTGCAGCTGGTACATCGGCCCGCTCTTACAATGCGTTCCTTGTTCGCTGACGCACATCTGTAAAACGCCAAAGGTGGCAAACCTGTCCATAACGCAGTCAAACGCCGAGTCAGTGTCGGTAGCGGTACACGGATAAGACAGTTGGTAATGCGATGCGTCGTCTTTAACTACTAGCAAGTAGGTGAGATTATCAACAGACGGGTTGATGTACAGGTATTCGAAATAGATCAATGCGTTCAGTTTTTCAGCGTGGGGTTCCTCGCCCAATGGCCTCAGCACTGAGTTCCACCCCCAACGCTTGCACAGTGAAGACGATGGTTCACATATAAACTTCATGCCATCTCGAAATCCAAACCACCAGAAGCATTCATGTATTACTTGGAGAGTAACAGCCGAATCACCGCGCACTACATCGCCGAAGTGGGTAACAATGAGTAGGCGTAATTGTACCTCCTCAGAATTTGGTGCGTTCCATCCAGCTCCGGTGGGCGTACGCCAAATAGCGTCAACAACGCGAGCGAGCTCCCGGTCAACGCTGCGGCGGGCAGCATCCTGCACGTTCGCAATAGTCTCGAGCGTTGGTCAGTAGGATTTGCCAATGAATACAGGAGACGTCGGCGGTGTCACGAGACAGGTTGCACACACCCGGTTTAATGGAATCAGGATAAGAGATCAGCCCACAAATTGTCGGCGTTCGATATGTCGGCGATCTCGATATTGTAGGCCATCAATAAAATTGTCCAGTGTTCAAGTTTATTCGCTATGTACTTTGGAACCGATATCCGATTGAGTAAAAACAACAAAACAAACTTGTGGTTGCGATGGTCTGTAAAATAGCAAGCCCGTCTGCCCAATGTAAAAGAAAATCAGCACGCTTGCATGTTTCGACAAGGGTGAAGGCGTCCTTCTTATAAGTTCCCAGCGCTTCGCTGCGTTTGAAAATCTGCCGGTGAGGAACATCAGCGGGGGCGTGGTATTGTCCAGCAAGAGTCCTATCCACCTGATCCACCACTTCTTGAGTAAGCACCGCGACCTCGTGGCGCTCACTGGCGTACGCAAAAACTTTGAAACGCCGGATTGAATCGGGGTGGGCAAGCTCAACGGCGTTAACATACACTGCGTCGGACAAGACGTGTGTTCCAACATATGTCTGCCCGACGATCTTGAACACAACGCGCGTGACACTTCGGCGCGTTCGAGCCCAAGTCTGTGTGTACACGTGCTCCATCGCATTCATCGACGGTTGCACCAACTTACTGTAGCCTTGGATTGCTGTTCGCATCCTGTTCAGGTCACAAATGAACTGTTGGAACTCCTGGTCAGTTAAGAGACTACCGGTACGCAACCCCAGAAATGCCTTCACGCGGCTACTTGACCATGCCGGCAGACACCATACATCCGCGCTACACGATCTCCTTGTGAAGAACTCGCACGTCTTGGCTTAAGTTTTAGCCACTTCTAAACGCACAAGTACAGTACTCCTGCAAGCCGTTTGAATAGACCAGTTTCCGTTATTACCCGGTAGTCGAGCTAGTTGTCTAACCAGATGAAAAGACCGTTGTACAGCAACTCGTCAAATATTCCATGTTCATTCCGTTACGCAAGACTGTCCGTGCCACCAATGTGTACTTGCGTAGGTGCGAAGACTTCATGTCAGTCAGGAACGAAACAGCTCACGGCAACTGGTGTCCAGAGAGAATTTACAATAGCTTTTGAAGTACCGAAGGCAGAATAATTCAGCATCCCCGAGATGACCTAGTAAGACTTCTAGCATCGGCATGTACCACCGTATGCGCAGTGCCTGCGTGTTTACACGGCGGACGTCCAGAGTTATTCTGAATTCGTTAACTTCTGGCTTGCAAAAAATTAGCGGCGGTGAACACCCTTTGCTGTGGGGGTTGCGATAACAGATCCCCGTTCGTACGAAGTCCTTCATATGTTTACTCATAAACTTACGCTGCTCCTTTTGGGGGCGGAGCACCATGCACTGAACAGGAATTGCCGTAGGTTTCGGAGTGGCCCTCAACGATGACATGTCGACTGGGGCAGAGGGTAAGATAAACACATCGCCGTATGGCGCAATAACTCAGACTGCCTGCAAATTCCGAACTGCACTCTGCTGCCTGAACTAAATCGACCAGCGCCGCCATTTGGCTTCGGTTGCTGTGGTGCGGTTCTTATTCACGTTCACCTCCGGAAAGTAGGCACTTTCCTTATGCGCACGTAAAGCTTCTTTCTCGCGCCGTCACCTCGCGTGCAAAACAGTTACAGTTGGACCTCCGAGCGAATGACCACGTCCACCTTGGCAACATCCTTCACGAGCTTGGGCTGGCCAACGCCATGAGACCACCCATTTTCCACGATTCATAAAGAAATCAATAAATAGGCACGTTACGATTGTCGTATTCGCATCAGTATCAGGAGTCTCGTCGGCCTCTCTCCCATAACCAGACACGGGGTCGTTGGCTTATCGCCGTTCGCCATGGCCACTATACCCACCACGTTGACGGCGGGAGCCAATACAGCAGCTTCCACCCTTTTTGCGATCATCATGATGCTGTTTGTAGACTGCACAAGCCTCCTACTCGTTGGCTTGAGGACACAGGGACATCATGTGTGTCGGATCGCTATACTTGTATCGTTTATGTTCCGGTCCGTCATTCGACCCACTACTGGAGTTGCCTCTTGTCGTCGCGCACATGGTTCCACCTGACGATTGGTTTGAGCTTCGCCCTGCCCATTTCTTTGGCTCGTCGCGGTGTTTCCCGCCAGACCTCGGCTGGTTTCGATGCCCAGTCGACTGCCGGGATTCAACATTTTGGGTCTTCTAAATCATCACCGATTCGAAGTACAGAAACGACTCCGCATATGGCTTCAGTCAATTCAAGTACGCAGCCACTAACGCACGGAGGTGTCTGTTGGTAGCTTTGTTCAACTCAGTATTCACCGAGATATGCAGAACCAAGTCATGCCGGCGGCTCGAGGAAGCTCTGGAATTCTATTATCACGATGCAATTCATGGGTACCCCCTGCGCCTGCTTCACTGCCACACTATCTGCTAGGGTGTTGTATTAAAATTGATGAATAGACCGATGAATACAAATAGGAACACATCAATTGAGTCCATAGTAAGGGAGAAAGCTGATCAAGTATGGATGCTACGGAAACATTAATTAGCAACCGTAGCACCACGCAGCCCGACCTGTCGAAACTGGAAATTTCACAAGTCTGCGCGTCATCAACGTGACCTATCGGGTGATGAAAGTCCAACCAGAGCACAACTTAAATGAACATCCATTGACTGATGCCGATGAACCTATCACAACTTTCTATCAGCAAATTCAACGGCTCAAAATCCACATTTTCGTTTCCCAATGATCTCGTGCACCTTCGTGATTGGTCACAACCTCAAGATATTTCCCGATTCGTGAATGTTATTCGAATGTCGACCCTGTCCGAACCGGTCAACCTTCACGCCATATATTGAAAAGGGATATAAGGCATCCAATCTTTGCTGTACAGCATTAAACTACACTGGATTATGCTGTCCTGTCACTTTCGTATTGACAGATGAAACCTTTGTTGACAAAATTTAGCTGATCAATAAATCAGACAAGAACTTGGTATCCCTTAACTCTGAAATAAAGGAAATTTATTTCCAGAGAACACAGCTTCATAGACAGTTGATGTAAGCCATCAGCATTCCACCAACCTCTGCTTTGGCGATAGATTGGCATTCATGTTGATGCTTGCATGTTCCTCGCCTTCTTCCACAAGTCGTGACTGAATTTATTCTACTCGGAGTGTTATATAGTTCTGTGGCCGGAACTCGTGACGAGGGCTGCTTGAACACGAGAAAGAGAACGCGCATCATCCCTCGAGAGTCCGCAAGTAGTATCACTGTAACTCGACTCTTCACCTTTCCGCTGTTGCGTACCCACACCATCCGAGTGCCGGTCTCGTCAATGATGTGCGTGGGCAGATGCCCAAAGTTCAGTGCTGTCTGGTCCGCGTTGTAGACCTCCGCGATGCCATGCTCCAGCATCACATCTTGCATCTTCTTTCGAAAGACTTCTGCAGCTTGATGAGCATCATTTGATCTGCGCTGCCTAATCCGAGTTCGGCGCCAAAGTGACAGCCGGTACGACTTGAGAGATCGCGTCTCCACGACGATGATGCTGCAAACTGGTCACATCCCAGCCCCAGATCAGCAGCTACAGCGTAAGCCTTTATCTGCAAGGTCACGTGCGACACAGTCACGCCTTCCACCTCAGATCTCGAACCCAGAACGCTAGTCGGTCCTATGTGTCTCGGGGAAGAACGCGGTTCATGCTAGATCGTGGTATCTCGCACAACTTCCCGTTTCTGAGCGCGACTTGATCGGCAATGCCGCCACGATATTCGAGGAGCTGGCGCTTCTTTCGCTTGCGCTCCGGCCCTTGGGTAGGCAGGTAGACGGCTGCTGCGACGCTATTCGTTTCGATATAGCCGTTGATGGCTATGCTTGCGAAGGAAGACGATGATAGAAGTTCGCTCATATTGTGTTGGGCAGCCCTTAAAGCCTTTAACTCGGCGGCCGTCACGTGACATGCTGGTGTGTTGTAAGACTGAAGGGATTGCGCCGTGTCAGGAGCCGTTGGATTACATGGGCAGTGGACGTGGAAATATGTATGGTTTGGAATGAACACGGTGCGCGAGTACAACCGCCTCAAATAGGATTGTAAGCCGAGTGTATTATCAGATATGAGGGGTATTGACCGGGAGAAACTCAATTAGAGCTGTATCGCCTCAAATAAAATCCGGGTGCCTCATGAAAAGGGTAATTGGCACTTCATCTGGTAGATGGCAGACACCCAACGGATACCTAATGAGCTGGACGAAATGATCGCGGCGATGAGTAGTCGCTGCCGAGGAAGGATCTTGGCAACGAGTAATCGCTGAAGCCATAAGAACGCAGTTGCGACGCTGGATGAGCCGCGAGAACATTAGCGAACCCACAAACGAGTGGTGGAGAGCTTCCACCGCGCGGACAATACGCTGAATCGACGACGGCACGCGAAGAGCTCACCGCAGATACAGAGACTCAGTTGAGCATTTGCGCAGTAGGACGTAAGTCGGGAAGGTTCCTAATTGCCAGTCGCAACCAGGGAAAGGGTCCCAGAGCGAGCGTGAACGTCGGCGGAACTGTCAACGTCTCTAGGAGTCGGAAGTGTAGCGCCGTCGGATTTAATTGGCTAAGTCTAGAAGGGAGAATACGCACAAGCGGAACTTCCTGTCGTGGACACGTTGTTCACGGCGAATAAGTTCGGTCTTCTGAGCTACGACTACGAGAGTGTGTGCTCCACTCCTACAGTGTGCATGCAATTGGAGATGTAGTGTCGATGGATAGCACAGCCGGCTGTAAAATATGACTGGTGATTATTTATTGTCGGGGTGCCTTTTGACAAGCGATGAAAGATTACCAAAATACAGTTTTTTTTATTGGCTGGAAGTTTTAGACTGTCGCTACAAGGGTGGCTTTCGATAACCTTTTTAAGGTATTCCCAGTTGACCATATCGCAACGGTTCCGACACTTCCCTACATTCATGAACATGCAAAAACGAGGGGTGTCAACTTTAAACTATCACCTGCTACGCGCTCCGCGCTATCCCACGTACCACAAAGGCTCGCTGCACTTGCTGGCGACAGAACCCTAAGCCCGCTACGGCTGGCACGCTTCGCCTCGCTTGATAGCAAGGCCATNCTGGGTTTGCATCCGCGTGCTTCGCACACGGGCTGTCAAACCCCAGGCAGGCTCGCCGTGCTTGCTGGATGACATCCGTCCTCTGCTTCCGACCAATCAAGAGCCCTGAATACCGTCTTATATTTGATTTTTGTATAATTTCATAAATGTCGGAAGATTTGCACCGTTTGACATAATCTTTGTAAGGAATCCGCTTAAGTACTGTCGGAAAGGTGAGGATATTCATCCATAGACCACCAGTTGCAGCAAGAAACCTTAACCCCAGTGCAAAAATCCTGTTCTCTGGATATTTATATCCAGAGTTCTTACCAGGATCGCTGACCCTCGCCAATCCTGTATAAATNATTCTCGACGAGGTTCTTACATGCATTCGCCGGACAAAACTCCTAAACACGGTACCGACCGGAGCGACCGCGGAAACGCCATAATAGCTGCAAGTCCAGTTAGTGTACTGATATCCGGAGCTTCCCGGGCAACGCACGGCATTAGTTTTATCGTACAGACAACACATATTTATTATAAGTATGTTCTCTTGACTATTTCAGAATAACATAGTATGTTATCCCGCTGCTTTCAAACCATACAAAATACAAGCTAATTTATTATCAACATACAAATTTCAAGATAAGAGCGCTGGGATAAATTTCACTGGGTTTCAAAATACCTAATGACATGTCACTAAGCTTTAGCTGACCAATCAGCTTTGCTTATGACGGACAGGAAGCGCTCCGCACTCGCCACTCAGCCCGTTGACAAGGAAATGGTCGATCAAACACCTAAACGATTGCGTACAGACGCTTCTCTAGCCAAGACGCCTGCTCCCCCATTGCCTGACGCTGAGATGGAGCTGCTACGTGCTCTAGAGGAAGAAATATCAAAAGAAGAAGAAGAGAAGAAAAAACAAGATATAAACAAGAAACGTACTCCTCCTTCTGACGAAGAAGACGATGACTACGATGAATCTGACGATGAATAAAAGACCTGAGAAAAAAGAAGAAGAAAACAGATAAAATTCTTAAAAATTATGAGGAAGGATGAGGCTTCTTGAGCTCCTCATTGAGCCAAGTCATCAGCCCTCGGACGCTTTTTCGCTCCTGTGCACAGCACTCGACGACGTTCCTGAAGAGTGAGGAAACTGCGAAGGAATTAATGTCTGTAGGAGTTCCGGCAGAGTTACTGTTACGTCTTTTTTGGTTGTGGGGGAGTCCAGACTCGGCTGCTACGGCGGCGGGGGCTGCGAACAGCATCGACGGAGTGTACGACTTTGATTTGGAGGAGGAAGCGGAAGAAGTTGCGGTGGAAGATCTTGTGACGGGGTGACGACGTTGATCCATTTTCAATGCATACTCGACACATTTCCGGAGCCCTTGACGGGCTTCTCGCATCGCGGCACGTTGTTGTTGTTTGTGATTGTTGAGAAGTTGCTGGTAATCTTTGGATTGAGGTTCTTCTGGGGTTTCGGCCGGTAATGGAGGCAAAAAGTGGTCAGTTTTGTTGAATATTAGGAGGAGTTGAGTATTGATGAAGGCCTTGTGCTTCGACTTGTATTTGAAGAAGCGGACGAGTTCACTGGCGACAATTGGGAAACGTGTGGAATCAGCGGAGTCGACGATGAAAAGAACGGCGACAGTAGGAAGTGCAGTCTGGAAGGTGCTGGTGACTGCCGTGGGAGCGAGATTATTGAGGTTGTTACTGCTCCCTCCGAAAGTTGAGAAATCGCTGTTGGTATTGTACCATTTTGCTCGGCATGTACGACGTCCGGGTGGATCAACGAGTTGCAAGTAGCGGTCGCTGTTCTCGACGCGAAAACTTGCTGTTTGTAGCGTTCGTGTCGGCTCCGGATTCAGGTGGGGGGGCGTCTCAATGCCTTTGGCAGTGTATAAGGTCAAGTCATCCCCAATAGATATCCGTGAAAGGTGATTTACCAATGTCGACTTGCCGGCGCCATCAAGTCCCAAGAAGAGTAGCTTACCGCGGTATTTCTTGGTGGTATGCTGGCGTGTAAGCATGTTGGTCAGCATTTGGAGCGATCCGCGATAATCTGTGTCAGAGGATGTAGCTTCCCCCTCAGTCTGGTAAGTCAGCATGTCGTGTGAGTGAGATCCTCCCATTTTCTCGATACTTTACGAGCTAGATCGTGGTGTAGTCACGTTTTGTGCGACAGTGGCAGACCTGAGACTCTGTTGTGGTTGAGCTCATCGTGTGGTGATGACTATTTCTGCTAAAGTCGTTGTAGAGCGGTTGAGAGGATAGTTGCTGGGCCACCATAAATAGTGGTGTTGGAGTTGGTGTTGCTGGAGCGTATTATGTTGGGCGACTGATATGTTGTCGCTGTTGAAGTGCTTCAAACCCACATAACGTGAAACGGGTGGCAGACCATGGGCTCGGACGCTGATGGCAGTGGGAATGACCGCAAGGCGCCGTTTAAAGAGGGGTCAGCGGTGCGTGTGCGCGACAAAGACGGAGACGGAGACTCGCTCGATGCAGCAATAGTTCGCCAGCACCGCAACGGTGACTACACCGTGAAATACGACGAGACAGGTAAAATTGAGAAGAACGTACCAAAAGACCGCGTGCAGCCTGGTACTCAAGGCGAAGGGAGGACAAGAACTCGCAAGCGACAAGAAAAAGACGAAGGAGACGATAGCCCCGAGCTGGAAGTAGATGCTGCAGTGCAGTTCAAGACTGAAAACGGTGAATGGTGCGACGGTCAGATCCGCAAAGTTCGCGGCAATGATAAGTATGATGTTGCTGTAGAAGGCGAAGATAAAGTGGTGAAGAATGTGGAGCGGCGAGACATTCGTGAGCGCAGCAGAAGTAAGAAGAATAAGAATACTGATGACGACGATGATGACAGCGAGGACGAAGACGAAAAGCGAGCCATGAGGAAAAGGAAGGCGCGAGCGAGAGGTGACAGAAGTAAACGCGAGTTAGTTACGAGCGAGGATGATAGCGATGATAAGGAGCGACAAGGCGGCATTCGAGCACGGAATGGTGGAGCTGGTTTCTCGCAGTTGCGAGTGAATCAACTGGTCGAATTTGAAGACAAAAGTGGACGTATTCGTCGTGGCCGGATCAAAATGCTGAATAGGGAGCAGCGAATGTGCGACGTGGAGCACGAAAGCGACACTGAAAAAGTATCAAAGCGTATTCCTTTCGATGTTGTCCGACCCACAACAGCGTTTGGTCGTCTTTTTGGCGGGACCAATGTCCCATTTCAGCTCAACACGCACGTCTACTACCGCACCAAGGACGGTATCGAGCGCAAGGGAATCATACTAAAAGTATCCAGGACCAGCGGCAGGGCGCTATACGACGTTGAGGACTTGCAAGACGGAACTATGATCAAGCAATTATCCGTAGGAAAACTGCGAGCAGTACCATGGCTTGACTACTCCCTCCCAAGCTGGAACGGTTTACCGGGCTTGCCGAGTTTTTCCCTATTTTCTGCTCCTATTCTTCGGAGAGGAATGAACGTACGCTTTCGTCGTACCGATAAGGAAACAGGACGCGTACTGTGGAAAGACGGAATCATTATGAAAGCGAAGTCAAATGCATGCTGTATCGTGGAATATATTGGACCGGACGGTGACAATAAGCGGGAAGAAGTCAAAAACTTGGAGATTCAGGCACGTTTTTTTCGGATGCCATTTAGTGGGATGCTAGACGGCATGCTAAACGGCCTATCACTACCATCTATTCAACTGCCTGCGGGCTCGTTTAAAGCTGGTAGTGCTGTGGAAGTGTCGAATGGAGCGAAAGTATTCCTAGGAACAATTGTCAGCTCGAATGAAATGGACAAGACGTACACGATCCGGTACGAAGATGGTCGGAAGGAGAAAAATGTGCCGAGTGACCGAGTTCGGCTATCGCTACGCCGCTTGCGGATTGGTACTGAGGTAGAAATGGTTGTCGAAGGTCCGTGCAAAGAAGTATCGAAGCTAGATGGTGAAGTGGCGTGGATCCATCGAGATGAAAAGGTCGCGGTTCGCATCAACGGGGGCAATAATGACGTCTTCGCCGAAGTTTGCACTCACGCACTAATGGTGGATGGGAAACCAGCATTTACTGCTCCGCTTAGCAGCACATGGCTGGAGCTTATGGGCTACTACTTCAATTTAGCTGCCGAGTTACTGATATACACGTGGTTTTTCTTCGGACTCATGGTCGAGTTGGACGAAATGCTGACATTAGACGAAGACACCTCGAATGATTTACTACAGAACCAAGAGCACATGACCGCGATGTACATCAGTCAGCAGGTCGATTGGGGACTCTGTCAGAATCCCAATGCATCGTCTTCGGACCCCTCTGCTTATTTGCTGATTCCTTCTGATGTGATGGCAACCGACCGCGCGTGGCTCATGGCCCTATTGGTGTCGAAGGCTACTCTAACGGCGATCTGTGCTCTCTTAGTGCTTCGGTGCTTGCGTTCCAAGTTGTCAGCCCTACAAGATGAGTACGTGCGATCCTACTTAATTCCTGTGCTTTAGAGACTGACTCGTGTGTGCAGCTTTATTGACTTGAAGGAATACCAACAAGAGCGTGTGATGCGACGACACTTATCTGTGGCGATGGGCTGGGCTCTCATCGTGACGTTCATGACTCTGGTGAACTATGCGTCGCTATTGAATCGGTTCGACTTCTACTGTCTGCTGAACGACAAGTCACTGAGCTTCGACGAGCTGGCGCTGAGCATTAATCCATTCTCTATCCACTCAAAGTATACGAATCCGGTTCAACTACTGATCTCCCTAGCTGCCAAGACCACGTTCAACCTCTTTCGAGGAGTGACATTTCACGTCTTGCTCTTCGCCTTCCCGACCAGCGGCACGAATTTCATACGGCGTGTGGTGTTCTTGTTGCCGTCCATCGCAGTGACAGCGCTGCTCTGTGCTATTGGAGGTGCAGCACTACACACCTTCTACTACGTGCAGAAGACCGCCATGCTACGTGACCAGCCACTCGAGATGTCAACTCACACTGATCTGGCGGTGTTACTGCTGGTGCTATCGCTGTGGTTCGCCCACTGCGTGTACAACCTCGGAGCTGCAGCAGGACGATTTTTTGAGACGCGTCTAGAGCGGCAACGAACGTCACGGGACGAAATCTCGGAAGACGTGCTGGACCTCGCTGAGCGTGGCGAGTTCGGGCTTCAAGCTCAGCGAGAAGCTTTGGTGACTAAAGTGGAGCAGCGTCAGGACCAACTAGGTATCTGCAAGCTGAGCATCCTGCGCATCTACCGCCACATTCTTGTGCACTTTGTGGCTGCTGCGGTTGCTATCTACATTGATGTCACACTGCACCGGGTGGTTAAGGAGCTAGACGGGAGTTCTGTTGCGCTTCATGCTTTGGAATTCCACCTCGCTGCTGCAATCACGTGGCTGATTGGATCGGCAATGGCAGCCATGTTTGCTATTTCACTACGCCAGCAGTCACCGGAGCTGCTAGCCTATATCCTGGACGTGTAGAGAAACACAATTGCCTGATGGTATTTTTTCAATGAGAACTGATGGTGACCACGAGATCGTTCTGGTGTTGCTGGGCTCATCTTATCCACTGTCGCTCATCTAATCATGTCGATATGATGAATTGGGCTGCGTATCACACCGTCATGTCTAGTACTCGGCTCGATACATTATACAGACGGAACGGGTACTACACGTGCATGTATGTACGGTACCTTGTAGTGCAGTCGGGCACAAGTGTAGCAAATACTCGTGCATTTTTACACAAACTTCAACAAGAAAATACTCACACCTCACTTAAATATACAGGCTAAAGCTGCATCGCATCAAGAAGTTTCGATGCAGAAATGTACAGAGACAGGCGAGTCTCTACAGTAAAACAACACACGGTATTGGTACGAACAGCTTCATGAACCGCTATTTTAACTAAAAATACTTATATTTCCGGTATTCACGTAGAATGCTGGCAGCTATTTTGGAGCCTCAGTGAGGATGTTGTCGCTAGGCATGACAGAGATGGAACTCCAAGTGAAACCCCTCGACGTATCAATAACAACAGGTGATCACCCCTGATACAATCGCGGGGCAAGTTTTGTTCACGTGTCAAACATTTCTAATCTTAGCGGTTGGTGCTGGCCAAGACGCCAAGACTTGTGCGGCCTCCTCCTATTCCTGCCTTCAACCTGTTCCTTTCAATAGTCATGCGAAGCTTCAGCGGTTGTCACGTGAATTGAACTGGACGGATGCCATTCGACGTTTTCCCAAGTCTTCGCCTTAAACGCCGCTTCAAGAGTCCACGCCTTAGCCATGGGTTCCGCTGGGTCGATCGAGTGCACGCCGTACGACGAGACCAAGTTCCTCAAGTCGAAGAGCATCATGGAGTCGGCAGCAGATGACGCCGAAAAGTTTGCCAAGCTCAAGTCCATTTGGGCCAATGACGCTCCGCCTGCTGCCGATGGCCACACCAAGAGTGTGAAGGAGCTTCCAGCGGCTGACGGTGCTGCTCACGCTCACAAGGAGGGCGAGCACCACAAAGACGAGCACCACAAGAATGAGCATCATGAGCACAAGGATGAACATCATGAGCACAAGGATGAGCATCATGAGCACAAGGATGAGCATCATGAGCACAAGGATGGCGAGCACCACAAGAATGAGCATCATGAGCACAAGGACGGTGAACACCACCACAAGGACAGTGACCACCACCACAAAGAAGAACACCACGATCACAAAGAGGAACACCACCACAAGGAGGGCGAGCACCACGATCATAAGAAAGAGGAGGCACATGCTCACAAAGAAGGAGAGCACTGCCACAAGGAGGAGGCACACGCTCACAAGGAGGAGGCACATGCTCACAAGGAGGACAGCCACGCAGAGGCACCGAAAGAGACCCCCAAGGTCCCCACTGCTTCGGCGTCTACGAGCAAGCTGCCTAGTGCTACTGCTGCTTCTGAGCACCACGACGAGAAGCTCTCCAAGGAATCGTAATCGCCTTTGCCGCTGCAACACACTGCTAACTAAAAAGTGACTGCTGCATTAAATAAAATACGCCAGCTCGCAGCAAGAAAAACAGTTAAAATTAAAATAAAGTTTAAAACCTGCATAAATCTAGGCAATGGAGTAAGTTTAAGCGGGGTCGAAGGTATCCGTTCCGCAAAGATTGTCTTCATTGTTTGCGCATCCCCCGCAGGAAAAACGCCAGACCTCGCACAATTCTCCCATTTTTATACAAACCTCAACATTTTCAACACGACCTACCTCCTTCACTAGGTATCCCACTCACCGCACAGCTGCACGGCATGTGTCAATGCTGGCATGTCATTCCTCGATTCGTCGTCTGGTGCACAAGCCGTCTCCTGCCTGTATTACCCGCCCGTCATGCTTGCTCGTGGTGCCAAGTCTCTGGGGCGCGTGGCGTCTTCGTCTCCGCGCGCCTTCTCGACTGGTCCGGACATCCAGCTGGCCAACCTCACGATCGAGCGCACGTCGAGTCCCAAGGCCAAGCTGCCCAAGGAGCAGCTCAAGTTCGGCAAGACGTTCACGGACCACATGCTGGAGGTGGACTGGGAGATGGGCAAAGGCTGGGGCAACCCGGTGATCCACCCGTACGGCCCCATCGCCATGGACCCGGCCAGCGCCGTGCTGCACTACGCGCTCGAGTGCTTCGAAGGCATGAAGGCGTACGTGGACGCCGAGGGCCACGTGCGACTCTTCCGTCCGGACATGAACATGAAGCGACTCAACAGCTCCATGAAGCGCCTCTTGCTGCCGGAGTTCGACGGCGACGAGCTCATCAAGTGTCTGGCGGAGCTCATCCGTCTCGAAAAGGACTGGGTGCCCCAGGGCGAGGGCTACTCGCTCTACATCCGTCCCACGGGCATCAGCACGCAGGCTTCCATCGGTGTCGGAGCCAGTGAGAAGGCCAAGCTCTTTATTATCTTGTCGCCCGTAGGTCCGTACTACCCGGAAGGGTTCAACCCCGTCAAGTTGTGCGCCAATGACCGCTACATCCGTGCGTGGCCTGGTGGCACCGGCGGCTACAAGGTCGGAGCCAATTACGCGCCGGGCATTCTGCCGCAGTACGACGCTAGTGAACAGGGATACTCGCAGAACTTGTGGATCTTCGGCCCGGACCACGAGATCACGGAGGTGGGCACCATGAACCTGTTCATCCACTGGATCAACGAGCAGGGAGAGAAGGAGCTCATCACGCCGCCGCTGTCGCGCGGCGACATTCTGCCCGGCATCACGCGCGACTCGATCCTGCACTTGACGCGCGAGTGGGACGAGTTCAAGGTCACGGAGGGCAACATCAACATGAAGCAGCTGCACAAGGCTAGCAAGGAGGGCCGCATCCTCGAGATCTTCGGCTCGGGCACTGCTGCGGTCGTCTCGCCCGTGTCCACCATCAACTACATGGACGAGGACCTGACCGTCCCGCTTGACGGCACGGACGGCAAGGCCGGCAAGCTCGCGGAGCGTGTCTGGAAGGAGCTGTCCGACATCCAGTACGGCCGCCGCGAGCACCCGTGGTCGATCGTTGTGGACTAAGCTTAGAGCAGTGGCTTTGGCAGAGGGAAGGTATCTTCGTGATGACTGGAGACGTTATGGTTGATAGGATTGTCGAGACACCTGGAACGCGTTGTGAGAGTAAGTAAATCGATGCGATTCTTCTGCTTAGATACCTGTGACGCTTGTGTTTGTCCTTTGAAGGCGGAGATGACTTGCTGTTGTGCTACGTAGTCAAGGGAAGGACGATGTCTCGGTCACTACACCGTTCGGCGTCTGCGTTTGGGTCGCTTCTTCGGTTGGGGACTCGCCCCCTTCACGTCATTGTCAGTCGTCGTGCTTTGTCGCCAAGAGCGACGTGATCGCTTCTCGGTTTCTTCGATCTCGAGCTCTTGTTGTCGGCGTCGCTTTTTCTGGTCGAACACTCTTTGGTTGCGTACCGAGAGCTGGCGATGGTACTCGCAGTAGCTGTGCATCGATCCGTTCTTCTTGAGAGTGCGTGGCTGCGAACACTTGCCTCGACGATAGCGACATTGAAAGTCCAGCGACAGCGCGGCGTCAGACTCGGCGACATCTTCAGCTTCAGTGTCCAGACTCGCGAAGGCTGTCACGATTTCGTTGGAACCTGCAGCGTCGGGGGCAACGACTGCTTCGGTCTTCACGTCGTTGAGAGGGGGCAAACCTCCCAAGGTCATCGAAGCGTCAATGGGTAAGGCGTCCGGGGTGATTGCGGCTGGAAACATCGAGCTGAAGCTTGGCAATGTCCAGTCGTCACGGAGACGGAGTTTCTTGAGCGAGAACTGCATGGAGGTGGCGATTGAGACGATCGCGGAGTGCTTGGGGTGCGAATAAGAAAGCGGTCCATGTAGACGAACACTCGGAGTTTGTATGCCTCACTTCAACTTCAGCCGTCTGTGATATCGAGAAAGTCGGCAACACTCGCTGCACTGGCATCCATGGCTTGTTACCGCTGATTGCTGTGGTGGCGATGACCAGCAAAATGTAAAGCTGCCGGGGACTATCCCGGCACGACAGTGTACAGCATGAAGCAGTCGACCAGACTGTCTCCTACTCGGGTGGCTGGACTTCGAATGCTGTTGTAGCGACGTGATACGGAGCTTCACACCGAAATCCCATGCACGCTCCACACTTTTGAAAGGTACACGACCGTGTAGACGCCAATTGACTGTCCAAGGACCCGACTTCGAGTGGCAGTGGTGCTAGGTGAACTCTACTATCCTTTTTGATGGCAACGGATTGTTCGGTCCACGTTGAAGTGACTCGAATGGGTGGTCACCACCATCAAGGCAAGGTTTTTGAGTGGTCTAGACTCTAGCAAAGCAAAGGCAACTACCGGTATTCAGATCCTTGCACCAACCCGTATCCAAATCCAAGCGTATCCTCTGGTCCACCCACACGTTGCAATTTGCATGGGGCAAAATGTTGATGCAAGTCCAGCATGGTATCGATGTACTGTATTGGGTACTTTAATGGCGCCCGCCAGTGATCGCCCTGCAGCTGATGCACGTGCCGCGTCAGCCGATCGTGCGGTCATCACAAGCTCTCAGGGGTCGCAGTCGAATCTGCATGCCCGGCCACTTCAACTTGAACGATCTTCACTCGTGTCCGTCCATTTGGACTTGGGGCGTCCGGTCGGGTAGATCTGCCGACGCTTTGCGTGCTAGATCGTTGATATGCGGCTGCAATCGCCCAAGTAGAGTCACCGTCTCCGATGCGCCACAGCCGCAAAAGGTGACGTCCATGAAAGGATTGTATGCCGCGCGATCTTGAGCCTCGACCAGGGATCTTTTCTCAAAGCGATGGCCATCATGAGCCGAGGCAGGCAGACAGAAGACACAAGAGCTGAGCAGAGCTCCGTGCTCAGGCTCGATCACTTCACAATTTCCGTTGTCGAGGAAACATCCATTCGTCCAAGGCCAAGCAAGCATCACTAGTCACTGAGTGAGCTCAGGCTCCGTTGCCACCATGAAGTCTCCGACCAACTACGGAAGTGAGAATGAGGAAACGCGCTTCATCCGGCGTGTCGCGGCGCCAGACCGACCCAACAACAAGCGGCGCCAGAAGAAGCGTCTGGCCATCGCCGGAGCCACGCTCGGTCTGTTGGCCGCGTCGGCTGGTGTCGGCTACGTCACCATGAAGAGCGCCGGCTCGACGAGCGCCGTCAAGACGGCCAAGCTGGAAGTGGACATGTCCAATGAGGCCAAGGCTTTCATCTCCAAGCTGGGCGACGCCTTCCACCCGGACTTCAAGAAGATCGACCAGAACGACGACGGAGAGCTGTCCAAGGACGAAATTCTGGCGGATCTGACCGAGAAGGAGATGGTCGATGTGGACAAGGTCCAGTCGTCTGATCTTCCTCAAGATATCAAGAAGAACGTGCTCGCGCTGCTGGAGGGCAAGCTCCAGAGCGACGGCGACTGCGCCAAGCAGGCGGTGAGTGCTGTGCGGTACCTTGTTGGTAGGTGCAGCAGAGACCTAATGGTGTTTCTGGTTGTGTGTGTCTTTCTGTAGTTGAACCAGCGCCAGGTTGCGGTGACGCGAGCTGACCATGACATCTTCTATTACATGCTCGACGTGTTCTGCCCGAGGGTCACCATTGCTGTCACCCCTCCGGACCAAGAGGAGGCGGAGGAGGCTCCGGAAGCAGCGTCCAGCCAGCAAACGGTCGAGATCCCGACTCCGGACGGAGGCACTGCTCAAGTCATTATTGTCGGCGAGCCGGAAGACGGAAAGCAAACAATTGCGATCCCGGACGATGACGGAGGCTACACCACCACGGAGGTGCGGTCAATTGAGACCCCCACCGGTGAGCAGAAGATCTTGATCCCGAATGCCGACGGTGACATCACCCCTGTGGTTGTGCCTGAGCTGCCGGATGAGGTGACGGAGACGACGGAAGACACCCAAGTCGTGGATGTTGTGACGCCCTCTGGCGAGACAGAGCAAGTGATCATCGTCGGCGAGCCGGAGCACGGCAAGGTGACGGTCGAGATCGTGGACGAGCAGGGTGAGGTCACGACGACGGAAGTGAAGGCTGTGGAGACGTCGGAGGGCGTGAAGCTGGAGGTGCCGACCGACGATGGCTACGTTCCTGTCGTGGTGCCGGACGTGCCGGAGGAGATCCAGGAGCAGATCCAGGAGGAGCAGCAGCAGCAGCAGCAGCCGTATGAGGACGACTTCGGACGCAACCCGTTGATTGAAGAGGCGCCGGTCGTCCAGACTATTGACGTGGTGTCCCCCGAAGGCGAGCACCAGCAGGTGATCCTCGTGGGCGAGGTCGAGGACGGCAAGCAGACGGTCGAGATCGCGAACGGCGAGGGCGGCTACACGGAGTCGGAGGTGAAGGCTGTGGAGACGTCTGAGGGCGAGAAGCTGGCGATTCCGGACGGCGAGGGCGGCACCACCGTGGTGGAAGTGGCGGACCTTCCGGACGCGATTGCCAACGAAGTGACGGAAGACTCCCAGGTGGTGAACGTTGTGACCTCGAGCGGCGAGCAGCAGCAGGTGATTGTTGAGGGCGAGCCGGAGCACGGCAAGGTGACGGTCGAGATCGTGGACGAGCAGGGTGAGGTCACGACGACGGAAGTGAAGGCTGTGGAGACGTCGGAGGGCGTGAAGCTGGAGGTGCCGACCGACGATGGCTACGTTCCTGTCGTGGTGCCGGACGTGCCGGAGGAGATCCAGGAGCAGATCCAGGAGGAGCAGCAGACGTACGAGCAGCTTGGCGAGTCTGGAGGTAAGCTTATGACGAAGGACGAGTTCCGTGACTGGATTGCCAAGCGCTACGTGGACCGATTGGAAAGTTTGAATGAACAAGAGAAGAAGCTGGAAGAGGAAGAGAAGATGAAGGCTGGCCGTGTGAAGGGGCTTGAGGACTGCATTGAGCAGGCTGCGAACAAGGTACGCCGTTGATATTGCTGGCTAGTTGATTGGCGAGTTGCAGTTGACTGACTTTTGGCTTGTGTTGTTGTTTCAGTTCGGCTACTACGGCGTGTACGAGCAGCCCCCGCACTACCAGAACGCTGTGGACTGGGTTGAGAACGATTGCTGGACCAAGGACCAGTGGGAGCCTGAGAGCCCGCCTGAGCACCGGATGCTTCGACGCTGAAGTGTTTCGGCGAAGATGTGGCTGCGACCTCGACTGTGAAACAGAGGACGCAGCATGAAGCGAGTGGAATCGCGTTGATGAGGACGACAAAGACGGGTGGAGCTTTGCATGGCTGCATATACATATTCCTGTGCGCTGTAGTAGTGACCTGCACGCGCATAGCAAAAGAGTAGTGTCGCACAGAACACCCAACTATAATGTCAATAGTCATGTCATTCATTTCAAACACTCTTGTTTCATTCAACCACATTCTAAAGGTGACACAGGAGTGATTGTCAACTTCAAGTAGTGGATCCACTAATGCTCCCTTTTGATTGGTCGAGTATTCTTCTTATTTTGTGTGGTGCACACGAAGAATGCATCCCGCTCTCGTTTTCCCAGTTCATTTGAATTCACTATGGGCGACGTGTTCCTGCATGCCTTGGGCGCCGACCTGGAGCAGACACAGCGCGCGCTGGCCCCGCACTGCTTGTTCTGCGTGCCGCAGCCCCGCTCTCTCCTCGCAGACGAAGCGATCATCCAAGACGTGCTGTACACGCACTTCCTCTCCCCCGACGATGAGCCAGAGCGGCGTCTCGGCGAGTACCGCACGCTCAATGGTATTTATATATAATCTTACTTTTATTTAATATGTACATATTTTCTTATTTTTCAGAGTGATGGTCACGTCAACTTTCCCTTGGTTAGGTAAACAAGTGGCCGTCTTGGGCTCCCATATCCACACCGGGACGGGCTTCAATGACCGCAGACAAGTGAGGATCTTACTGACGGAGAAGAGGGAGATCCACCATCAAGCAGTGACGGTGTTGCACATCAGTCGACCCTTGGAAGGAGGCATTGAAGTGCCGGAAGATCTCAGTGAGATCGACGTCGCTACCTTGAGAAAGTATACGGCCATTCTGCGGTCGTTCCCTGAGAACGAGCTGGTGTTCTACCAACTGGATGAAACCATCAATCAAGTACACAAGATTTGTGTCCAAGAGCAAGTGTACGAAAGGTACAAACAAACACTACCAGCAAATTTAAGAGAAGAGTGGGAAGCTGCAGTGGAGGAGCTGATCCATGCAGGAAGCTTTGATGACGTCGAGGAGGACTATAGACTGCAGAGAAGACATGGGGGAGGAGTGGGTCATTTACTGCAGATTCAACAGGTCGTGGAGTGCTACTTAATGGAGAGTCTGCATGACTTGATCTTCCCGAGAGTGGTGGCGAGTTGTCAAGAGCAGGATAAGAAGCTGCAACAAGTCATGTATCGCATGAGACACTATACTCCAGAAGATTTTGGACTTCGCAAGGAGTTTCAGGTGAGAATGCAAATGGTTTGGGATGAAGCAGGGGAAACTTACGCCTTTTTATACTTGTTGAATTTGCTTATGGGTAGTGTTTTACAGCGGAAGCGCGAGACACTCTTCTTACCATTGTCGAGAAGAAGACTCCGCTGGATATGCTGCTCGTTTTCAAAGCCTGCATTGATCGAGTTAGTGACGCGATTACACGGAACGTCAAGCTGCGCCGATTAGACTTCGGTAAGTTGCTTCTGATACTTGCAATGTCTTGTTAATCTCTAATTTATTCCGATGCTTGTTGTTGCAGAGGCGTACCAGTTAACAACTGACGATATTTTAGATCAGCTGCTCTTTGTGCTAGTGCAAGCGTTCAACCAAGTTATGCGCAGATCAACGGAGGAAGCTGCAGGATCAGCGTCATATTTTCCTATTGCAGCTGTGATAAAGTACATATCAGACTATCACTTCATCAACTCGAACACGACAGCGCTAGGCTTCACCATAGCAAACTTTCAAGTGGCTATCGAGTATTTCCTGATGCGTGGAGATCACGAAGAAGACTGCAAGGACTGTGTGGACATCGCTTTGCAAGGCGGAAACGCTGGAATTCACTGCTCGCAGATGATTGAAGAGTCGAAATGCGTACGGGCTGCCCATAGAATTCGGCGAGATCTTATGAAGGCTGTGGAGAATGTGGAGCTGGTACGACGAGATACCAGGACTGAAACTGGACAAGAGAGTCCTCATCCAAGCGTTGCTGAACCTAGTGATCCTGCTACTGGAGACGTGATATCCATGAAGCGATTATCAATCATTGGCGAGTGGTCTTCGTCTGCTAACGAAAGTTACAAAGTGGAAGATGACGCCTCATCGGCTGGTTTGCTTGCTGTTCATCCTGTTGAATTCGTTGTTGATGGAAAGCGGTCCTCGGTGAATGACACCAATGTACTCCAAGTGAGCGGTGGGCAACGGTTCTTTGCTTCGGTAACGGAAGACGGCAGCTTATTCACGTGGGGAGACAGCAGCGGTGGCCGTTTGGGATACGCTCTTGCTGATGGAGATTCGCGACGAGTAAGCTGTCCACAGCCTGTATTCGCCCTAGAGCAGCAAACGATCATTCAAGTTGCTTGTGGAGCTTTTCACACGCTCGCCACGGATTTGAATGGACATGTTTTCGCGTGGGGAAGCAACTCCAGAGGTCAGTTGGGATTCCTATCGCCAGGAACCCCGTCAATAGCAGTGGAGACACCGTCCGTTGTGGGAGATCTTCGAGGAGTGTATATGAGTTCTGTTGCTTGCGGCGAGTACCATTCCTTGGCTCTTTCGTCCGATGGCTGCGTATTCTCGTGGGGTTGCAACAAGTACGGGAAACTTGGTCGTACTGCGGAAGGCTTGCTGGATATGGTGGTAGGTGTGCTAAGTGTGTGGTTCTACTTGTTTGTATTGATCTCTGACAACGTTGGGTCTGTGTGCGCGGCAAATGTAGCAACCCAGACTGCTTGATGCGGACTGGGCAGGGTGGTCGATGGATATGAAGTCCAGGATAGGTAATGGAGAAAGAAGCGCTGTCCGTCGTATTGCAGCTGGAAAAGATCATTCGCTTGCCATTAGCAGCGATGGTGCGGGATTCACATGGGGGCGTGGTGACTCGGGTCAGCTTGGACACGGTTGCTACATGGACGTCAGCGAACCGACGCAGATTATGGCGATCTCAGCGGCTATCACCGATACCTGCGGATTAATAGACGTCGCAGGAGGGAACGACTTCTCGCTCTTCATACTTCAGAACGGAACAGCATATATTTGCGGACGAGATCCTTCACTGGATGCAGACAAGCTGCTTCTCTCACCAACGCTGGTATCACTTCCATCTCAGCTCGAGCGTGAATTCTTCGGGCAGATCACCACAGTCTCTTGTGGCGAAACGCACTACGCTCTCTTGTCAAAAAGTGGCGCGCTCCTGCTCTCCTTCGCAAGCTCCTCACAACCATCACCCGATGCCGGATCGACAACAGCCGAAGTGCAGGAGAGACGTGTAGCGTGGGTGAAAGAGGCTGGCACCGTGCGTCGGATGGTTTGTGGCGCCTCGCACACGCTCGTCGTTGTCTAAGGGCAAGACGATCAGATGAAGTTCCGTATTTACGTCGTCATCCTGCTCGACGAATCCTAAAACGTCAACTCGCGTCCGTCGTCACAGAATTCCGATAACGCACGAAGTAAAGACTAGGGTAGGCTTCAAGGCGCCCGCTGCAGATTTCCAGAAGCACCCCAACAATTGTTTTTGCAACCACCTCAACGGTGAAACCTGAAACACTACATGTACTGCTGGCGCGGCCTTGTGCCTGCCGCCGACACAACTTTAGTATAGGTGCTGGACTGGGTCAAATGCTCGCAAAAGAC
This sequence comes from Phytophthora podocarpi, assembly GCA_001314375.1. Classification (NCBI taxonomy): domain Eukaryota; phylum Oomycota; class Peronosporomycetes; order Peronosporales; family Peronosporaceae; genus Phytophthora; species Phytophthora podocarpi. Next base: position 11,460 of record LGSN01000485.1, on the reverse strand, counting down.
GCCGTTAGATTGTTCCTTTGCGTCCAAGGACATGTAGTACTTGCCAGTACTAACTTGAACTCGACCTTGAAGAGGACGAGACCAAGCGACGGCCGTGTTCGGGACGAGCGCAAAGGGAGGCTGTCACAGGAACGGTGGCGTCGAATAGCACCAGGAGCACTTGATAGTGCAGAGCATGACCGAAGTCCTAACCCAGCGTCGTAGCATTATTAATAGTCAAATCTGAGTTCACCACCACTACTTGGAGCTCGGGCCTGTCGTTTCTTGCCAAGCAAATTGTCAAAACATGTCCCTTGAATCATAGTGATAAATTCAGAACCACACACCTACAACATACAAAACGTCCCCCGCAACGCGTTCTGCTTGCTTGGCACGATACTGAAGACAGTGGGAGATCACCAGTCTCAACTGCGACAATAGTTGGTCCTTTTCCTTTTAGCTGGAAATAAAGACGCTGCCGAGAGTAAAAATTGACATCCACGTCGAGTGGTGCGAAGTGAGATGCTGGAATTACCTTCCCTTTGTCGCAGCTCCGTCCGAGCGTCCGGTAATTCCTCACTGTGGCACAACTAAAGCGGAATTGGAGCCAAATGCCCGTCAAGAAGACAACAAGCACAGTGTTCGCCTCGACGATGTCGAAAAGCCGAGGCCATTTAGAAAGGACCCATATGTATTATACATGTACAGCGAAAAAAGCATTTAACACGATTTTCGGTTTGAGGTCCACGCTGCCGCTGATGGTATTGTCCGAGTTCTGGACTGAAACCCCACTATTTCGATGCTGAAAGCAGAGGGTGGCGTCGCCGAATGAACTGCGCATCGACTGTTGTGTTCGCGTTCTGATAGCGTCGACCCACTTCTTCAGCCACGTTCGAACTGGCGATAACATGAGAACAACTTTTGGTGTCCTCGGGGCCCAGCAGGTTCAACCGAGCTGGTGTGCCGCCTAGAGAGAAAACAGGAGAGAGCAGAGACCAGACCAAAACCTTACTGGGCACATTTCAATTCGACTCCAACCACTCCCGTGTAGCATTTGTGGTCCCGTCCGGAGACAAATGGCAGGTCCAGTAGATGGCGTCCACTTCAACTTACGCGCCAATGAAAACTCAACAACTCGACCGACTGGAAAATCTTCGACGTGGGCCAAAGGCTGGTCTAACGACGCCAACCGAGACATCGCAACCGAGTTAAGCACCAGTGCTAAAAGTAGGAATGGTGTACCTGCTGCCGATGCTCCTCGAAAAGTGTCTGTGCCTTCCATGGCCTCAACGCACAACCGAGACATCGAGGAACGACTGTGGACTCGAACACAGGCTGTCGCTGCTCCGGACATCGACTTCGATGGTCTGTCCAACTTGTCGGTCAACCAGTGGGATATCGGCATCTGTAGACGCAAGTACAGCAAACGCGAAGGTTTTCAGACCTTCTCGCGCCAACGCGGCACTCCGAATACTCCCGTAACAACAGAAGTACTCGTCACTGGGGAGCTCCAATGCAGCGTAGCGGAAGCTGCTACTCTGCTTCGTTGTCCTGGAGAGGGAGACTTTAATGCCGCTATGACTACCATATATGGGCGCTCATTCCAGCGCGGCTCTGTTGTCCACAGCTTCATTTCCGCTAATGGTGAAGCTCGCAATGAACCCTCGCAAGCGGCTTTCCTGGCACCGTATCGCTGCGTCAAGACTGCCGCATTCGCTCGTCCCCGGTTGGCTCTGCTTGGGCATGACGAGCGATGGTGTTTCCTCGAGGAATTTGCGCCATTGACGAAGAACTCGCCCCCTTCACACGATGGCTTTACGCTCTCACAGCGTTCCTTGCGCCCAGGAGCACTACCGCAGACAGTACGCCCTCCAATCGAACTCGTCCGGAGTAGTCATGGCTTGGGCTTCACACGTTCTACTAAGCGTACACACCAGTTGCTGCGTCTGTCGCTGGGCTACTCAGTCGAGGTGATCAGAAGTCGTCAACCTGCTGGAGTGCGCATCGTGTTCTACGGCTGCCACTCCAATGAAGAATTCGAGGACTCGACTGTAGTCCTGAGGCGAATGCGGCGACTAGCTCGTGGGGTCCTGAAACTACCGGACATCGTACGTCGCCGCCGATTAAGTGCTCAAGTTCCGGCTGACGCTTGGTTCATCTCGTCAAAACAGTCGGCATCTTCAGCTTCCTCGCGGTGCGTGAGCTGCTCGCGCTCACTACACAGCTTTCTCATGGCCAAGAAGACGCGGTGCTACCTGTGTGCGCACTTCGTGTGCGCACGCTGCTGGATCCGACAGCCTGTGGAAACTGTGAATGGTCGGAGCATCTCCGTGCTTGTATGTCGTCACTGCTTACGGAGCGTCCAGAACTGCAATTATGCGCACCTTGCAGCTTCCTCGCTATCTGACCGCGGAAGCGGCAGTAGTGCAAGTACTTCGAGTCGCGTTTCGACGCTTGGAAATGCAGGAGAACCGGTCGTCCGCATTGCACAAGTGCTGCCCGACGCTGACGGTGCACCCGAACCAGGCCACGCCGTAGTATCGTACCTTGAAGACGTTCTCAGCGACGAAGGTGAAGCGGGATCGTCGTCCGAATCCGAGTCGATAATCGATCCAGGCACTACGACGAAGGCCCACACTGCTTCAAATGTGCTGCAACAGCTCACGTCCGTCCTCGACGAAGGCATCACCCGCGTGCTGGCGCATTGCTTTTGGATGTCCGACAACAACACCAATCTTACTCCAGAACGGGGGCCCGACATCTCGTCAGCACTGCAGAAGCTTCAGGCCCAGTTTGCTCGAGAGGTGCTGCCTCTGGAGGCGTGCATTCTCTCGAACGCCGTGACGCGAAGCTACTCCATCGACACTTCGGGTGGAGGTAGCGCAGCGAGTGTCCCTGCCGGCCCCATTCCTCCAAATGAAGCGCACCGACTTGGAGCTATCACTGAAGAGCAGCTTCTGGCAGCGAACGGCTCCGACGAGCTGACTCTTGTCTGCGAGTTAGCCACGCAGGAATTATCTTGTATGGCCTCACTGGTGACGATCGTCGGACGAACACTGCAGTACGTCCTAGCCAGCAACTCGCCACTTTTCCAAGACGCCGAGTTGCCCCGACAGCATACTATTTGTCAGCATCTGCTCATGGGGGACAGACCAATGCTCGTGCAACACCCGGAAGCTGACGTGCGTTTCTGCAACTTGAGCCTCGTCGCGGACTTCGGCATCCAATTTTACGCCGGATTCCCCATCTTCAGCAGCGACGGTCTCTCGGTGGTGGGGTCGTTGTGCTGCCTCGATGTTCGCTCGCGAGAGATGACGCAGTCGCAGTATTCGACGCTCTATCATCTCACCCGAACAGCGTCAAACGTCATCGCCGCCAAGTGCCGTGAACCGCGCACGCTCCAACCGCTGCAGATACGAGGGTAACGACTCGTCTTGCTTTCGTTTTGCCCTTGACTTGTTTCACTTACGGGAGTTGAATCCCACATGAACGAAACCCGACGTGGTGTAGCCCTACAACTTTTAGGGTTTAGAGTCCCTGATTAAAAAGCCCCCAGTCTGTGAGTAATGAATGCGATTGAAATTGTCCCCGTATTTCTCAATTCCTGATTCACTTTTGAATGCTGCTGAGTTGCTCAGTTCGAAGTATTCCTGCCAACTTGGTGAACCACTTCGTCTGTCGTGAATACATGTAAGCTTAATAGAGAAATGAGGATCAACAGAAGGGACTATCCATACAACCAGCACCAGACTCAGCAGCGATGGTCGGATCGCAGTGGGAAGCCAGAATGCGGCTGTTGTATTGAACAACGCCATCCAGTTCATCATGATGGAGTTGCTCTACCATGACGAAACTGGACGACGAACGAAGCGTTTGGATAGCAGATCGATCAGTAGGACGCGAGTCGAACTTTGACTCGAAGCGGGACAGACAGTGCAAACGCTTCTCGAGAACATGACAGTATTCTTGAAGTATCAATTTTAATTGACACGTCGTGGTTCAAGAATACTATCGTGATCTTCTTAAAAAGATACACCTACATGTAGGCAGATCGGGCAATAAATAACGTTATTAAAAATCACCATCATGCTGGCACCGTGGCGAGTAGCAACTGAGATCTCCAAGATCTGTTATGCGTTGTCTAGTCCTCCTCCATGCTCTATGCTCAGCTCAGCGTAGAGCTGAGTCAGCTTACTGGCATTAATTTAAGGTTCTGAGCAGCAAGATTGCGTGTCCACAGAGTGCCGGAGTGTCCGCCGTGACACACGTGTAGTGCGCATTGGGATTGCTGAACTTTGACTTCGGCGACATGTTCAACACCACCTACTTGCAGTTCATCCATGCTATAATAGCTGACGCCGAGTGTCGCTGCTACCATCCAAGGCAGCGACAAACTTAGGTCTGTCCTGTAACTCGGCTACTATCAACGGCAAAAATCCACACTGCATTCATACCCCCAGCCTCTCTGCTGATGTGGCTCATAAGCAGCAGAATTGGTGCCAAATTATCTGCTGTACTTGGTCAAAGTGACGACGTGATGTTGATAAAAAAAATGGTCCCACTTACACTGGCGAATAATGGAGACCCCAGGCTTGAAGTATGAACAGTGTTTCGTGTTGAAGCTGGTCGCTCCGTAGAACAACGGAAGTAGGTCGTGTCACAGCAAGAGCCCGAATTGGATTGTTGCTCAACCATCTGCTCGAAGGTATTTCCGAAAAACCGTAAAACGTTTCTTGCGAACAGGTCTCGAAATTGCGTTTTTCCACTAGGTCCAGCAACGCACGTTTTCTCCGTTTTCTCCGCTGGAAATGGCCGTAAGCTCTCACAGTCCAACACCATTTCGAAGTTCGACATTGAACACTTGGCTTCTTGGAAGTTCCCACTATCGACTGTTGTGTTCGTGTCCGGCTCAGGTCGCTCCACTCCTTCGGAGCACATTCAACTGGCGATAAGGCAAGAAAAAGCAAGCGTTTTCGTACCCCAGCAGGTTCAACGGAGCTCTCTGCTGTGCATCGTCAAAACTTGAACTGCTTAGGCTGCAAGCACACGCGCACTCTTCAATTCGCCAAGCATCAAACACTTAACATCGGGCTCCATCTGTCCACACTCGTCGGTCAAGCGATGGAGATGGCAGTACCACCAGATGGCGCGAACTTCAACCAGTATGCGCATGAAAACGCCACTCGATCATGTGCCAGGGCTTCGACACGGGGCAAAAGTACATGTAGATGTAGATCTCAGAGCCATGACAGGAAGATAAGTGCTAGAGGCGAAAGCATTTGCCCCATGCCAGCTCCTGACGTCTCTCAATTCGCAGCAATAACTTCGCATTACCGTCGTGACCTCGAGGACCTGCTCTGGGCTCGAACTGAGGCAGTGGCAACTCCAAACATTGACTTTGACAGCTTTGCAAACTTGTCGTTGGATCAGTGGGAACCACGCGGCCACAGCCGCAGCCACCAGGAAGGTTTCCATACTTACTTGCGTCGACTCACCCCTGCGAACATCCCATCGGCGATTGAAGTGCTGGTCACTGGCCAACTGGAATGCAGCTTGGCGGAAGCTGCTGCGTTGCTTCGATGTCCCGGAGAGGTCGAATTCAATGGTGCAATGAACAATATGTACGGACGTTCGTTTCAGCGCGGGTCTGTCGTCCACAGCTTCACCTCGGCAAAAGTCGGTGCCCCTGATGCATTTCCTGAATCCTGCGGGTTCCTGGCACGACATCGATGCGTCAAGACGGCTTGCTTCGCTCGGCCACGTTTGGATCTGTTTGGTGGTGACGAGCGATGGTGTTTGCTCGAGGAGTTTGCTCCATTGAACAGAGGTCCAGCTGCTTCACAAAACGGCTTCACGTTGTCCCAGCGCTCCTTGCAACCAGCCACACTTCCACCAGCAGTGCGTCCACCTATTGGGCTCGTCCGACGCAGTCGTGGTATGGGTTTTAAACGTTCCAACAAGCGTACTCACCAGCTAGCGGGTCTTTCGGTTGGGTACTTGGTCGAAGCAATCTCTGGTAGTCATCCTGCTGCGGTTCGAATCGTGTTCTACGGCTGCTGTTCTGATGAAGAAAGCGGAGACTTCAGTGTCATCCAAAGGCGGATGAAGAAACTTGCTCGTGGCGTCCTCAAGCTTCCAGCCATCGTGCGGCGCCGGCGGATGAGTGCTCAAGTTCCTGCTGATGCTTGGTCCATCTCAAGACTGGCATCGAAGTACCCCTCGGCGCCAACTTCGTCGCGGTGCGTGAGCTGCTCGCGCAAACTACACAGCATTCTCATGGTCAAGAAGACACGGTGCTACCTGTGTGCACATTTCGTTTGCTCACACTGTTGGATTCGACAGCCTCTGGACACCGCGAACGGTCGAAAAATTTCCGTGCTCGTGTGTCCTCACTGCTTGCGGAGCGTCCAGAACTGCAATTACGCTCATCTTGCCGCTTCCGCGCTGTCGGACCGTGGAAGCGACAGTAGCGCGAGCACTTCTAGTCCAATGTCGATGGCTGGTGGCGTAGGCGGCGAGGTTTCATTCCACACAACAGAGGTGCTACCAGACGCCGACGATGCACCTGAACCTGGTCACGCCGTTATTGCCTATCTCGAAGACGTTTTCAGTGACCAAGACCAAGTAGAGTCCTCGCCTGAGTCGTTCGAGCCGGAATCCACCACTGATCTGAGTTCGAAGACACAGACTGCCGTCAACGTTCTCCAACAGCTCATGTCTGTGCTCGATGAAGGAGTCAACCGCGTCCTGGCGCACAGTAGCTTGGATACACCATCTAACTTCCCGGACCTGGAATTTGACGTTAGTTCAGCTCTTCAAAAACTGCAAGTCCAGTTTGAGAGGGAAGTACTGCCACTGGAAGCCTGCGTGCTTTCCAACGCTGTAACTCGAACGTATCCCATCGACACCTCAGGTGGAGGTGGTGTAGCTGTTGTCCCTGTTGGGCCCCTTCCTCCAAATGAACGGAGCCGTCTCGCAGCTACCGTACACGAGCAGCTTTTGTTAGCGAGAGGATCGGACGAGTTACTTCTCATCTGCGAGTTAGCCACACGTGAATTGAACTGTATGGCCTCACTGGTGACGATCATCGGACGAACACTGCAGTACGTCCTAGCCACCGATTTCGCTCCCCTCCAAGACGCCGAGTTGCCACGACAGCATACTATTTGTCAGCATCTGCTCATGGGGGACAGACCTATGATCGTACGGCACCCAGAAGCTGATGTGCGCTTCTGCAACTTGAGCCTCGTCGTGGACTTCGGCATCCAATTTTACGCCGGATTTCCCATCTTCAGCAGCGACGGTCTCTCGGTGGTGGGGTCGTTGTGCTGCCTCGATGTTCGCTCACGAGAGCTGGCGCAGTCGCAGTACTCGACGCTCTTACATCTCATCAGAACAGTGTCACATTTCCTTGCCGTCAAGTGTCGTCAACAGCGCACTCTCCAACCGCTACAGAAACAAAAGAAACGCGGATAACGATCCCAGATCTAGCCCACCAACGCCAGAGAAAATAAGCCTATAAACCACAGTGTAAGTTGCGTATAAGTATGAAATAGTGTCAGTAAACCGTAATGCATATCATCGCACCCACCATTCAGCTTGTACCAGTTCCGCAACGTCCTGTTCTTAAGATAAAAACTAAGCACCAGCGTCAAGACATCTCCAATCTCTGTTAGCATCTTCTGCAGCGACGACGGGGGTAAGTAGGATAGTTGCTTTATTATGGCAAACAGTCTTCAAAAAAAGAAAGAAAAGAACGGAGTGGGGCATAACACGCAAAAAGAGCCTTCCCAGTCGTCACTTTCTCTTGCTTGCGTCGTTGGAACTTCGTTCTGCTTGCTTTACATCATGCCGCACTGTTTGCAGGAAGCCAAAGCACAACTATAGTGTTAGTAAAACTAAACAGCAACAGTTAGCACAGGTGAACTTACGTTTCCAGAGGGAGGAGCTTCGTCGTCCATGAAATCAGCACGAAGGTCCGCCTCGATCGCGCGTACTTCCTCTTCAGGTAGTCCTTCGCTCATCATGCTCACAGGAATATCATCGGACGTCACCAGGACAACGAAGTCGCCTTTCTGGTTCAGTGAGAACTTGTTAGCCAGGAAAGAGTCCTCGCCCTTTTTGCGCTCGTTTTTTGCGTTCTTGTTTCTCTTGCTAGAGTGCACAGTCAGTGTGGATTGTGGCCGCATCACGTACGTTGCTGGGAAGCGGAAAGTCTGGTCCATCTGGCCACGCACGACCCAGCCACCAAGAGGCACAGGCTCATTACTTGTGTTCTTGAGCACGATGCGGTCCTTCTCCAAATTCAACGCCGCAATTCCCACTGCCGACGCTGACGAAGATATAATTTCTGTCTCAAGAACCGCACGCTTTGCCCGCTTGGACGAAGTACCGTTCGTATTCTCGCTCTTCCGCTTGCGGCCCTTTGTGTTGGGCGTCGCGACGGCCACGCGGCTTTCCTCGCGGTCCAAGATGCGGCGGTACTTCATGATTTCGGCATCCAAGGCGATCTTGACGTCCATCAGCTCGTTAAACTCGCGCTCTTTAGCGACCTTGGACGATCGGAACCGCTCCAGCGTTTCTTCGTAAGCTTTTCGATCCTTCGTCGACTTAGACCGTACTTCACGATAGTCACGTTCCAACTGCGCCACCTTCTCGGTAAGGGCCTGACGTGCCTTGAGACTTTCTTCATAATCATTCGCCGTGCGGTCAAGCTCCTTCTTCGTGCTCTCCAGCTCTGCTCTCACATCATCCAACTGATTCTGCAAACTTCCCGAGACACTATCAAAGTGGCTGCGCACTTCCATCTCCATCGTATGCAGTCGGTCCTCTGCATCTTTCTTCCACTGTGCCTGTGTCTCCAAATGTTTCGCCGTCCATTCCCGTCGCAGTTTCGTGAGCTCCGCATCTCGCGTCAAGTCAAAGTCCGCGCTCTTCTTTCTCAGCTCCTCCAGCTCCTGAGTAGCGTCACTCAGCGCCGCAACATGGCCACGCATCTCGCGCTCAAGCACCTTCACTCGACGTCGCGCCGTATTCAACTGCGTCGTCTGCTCCGACAGTGTCTCCTTGGCCGAGTTGGCATTGGCCTTCTCCCTGTCCAGCTGCACTCGCAGTGTCTCCACCAGCACTTTGGCTTCCCCCAGCTCCGTCTGTTGCGCGCGCAGCTTCACCAGCTCCTTGTATTGTTCCTGCTCCAGCGTCTGCAGCCGCGCATTCTGGTCCATTTCATCGTCCAACTTCCTGTGTTAAAACAAGTTAGTAAAAGCATAAAACAGTATATACTATTGTAAAAACAAAACTCCATACTTGCGCGTTTCCTCCAGTTCTTTAGTCAGTCTGGAGCGCACACTCTCCAGATCTTGCTGCATGCGCTGCTTGATGGTCTCCAGCTCTCGCTCCGCTGCATGTTTGGCTCCTTCCAGCTCATTCACGCCCAGCACATACATCTCCAGGCGCGAGTTTAGTTTCTGCATAGAGGATTTAAAACAGAGTAAAAGCAGAATAAAAACACATTGTCTTAGTCCGTTGTTGTCTTAGTCAATAGTGAGCGGATTTGAGCACAAGAGGTGGTGTTGAACGCACCTGGAGCGAGGCTTTCTCCTCCATCCGCTTGGACTTGATCGGGGACAGTTCCGTCGGCATTGTGGACGCAGAGAGGCGACGGAGAAGAAGAGTGAAGGCTAGCGCCAAAAAGGACGCGGTGGTCAGCTTTTTCAAACTGGCAGATCAACAACTCGTCTTGGTCTCAATAAATGGTGTGACGCACCAAATTTGAGATGGTACGAAACTAACCGCTTATTTTCGAATCGTATTTTTATTCGCTGAAAAAAGACCACGAATGACAGTTGTTTTTAGCCAATCCGCTCTATCCAACATCCCATTCAATCATCACCGACAACCACAACCACAGCAAGCAGAAGCTGGGACGAATGCTGCGGCGACTCGTCCGGAAGGCCGAGCACGAGTCTGTTGAATGCAAGGCTAAGTTGATCGAAGAGGGAGGGTGGCTGCTGCGTTTGAGAAATGTGTAAAGGAGATGATCGAGGTCAATAACAAGTTTCATGTCAAGGTCTCACTTAACTTTTCGAGAAGAGACATCGAGTTCTTACACCTCTCCTCAGCGAAACCAATGTGTACCGAGATTGTCTATTCCATTCGATGCTGGCGCATACTGCCGGAGACCCCCTTCGAGATTTATATCGCAACGATATCCGTGGAACTCCAATGACGGATTTCCGCGCTTTGAGAAATTGAGCAAGTGAGCAGATGGCGACATTGATATTGATGGTCGGAGCTATCGCATGCAGTCAAGTCAGGCACTGGAGAAATGCGTTGCCTCTCAAGTTGCTACCATAAAGCGATTCAAACCCAGCACGAGGAGGCGTTGGAGTCGGAGCAATCGAGTACTGTTGAGCAGGTGGCCGACAAGAAGCACAACAAGTCGACGGACAAGAAGTAGGAGGGGAAGCGGGACTTGTTCCCGACGTCGCTTGGTTTGAGGGTGTTTAGTAGCGAGCAATTGGTAGTTAATCGTTGCATGACACTCCGCGTATGGCAAGTCGAATAACGACTTGTGTCCGAAAGCTGCATCCTTTGTCGCACCACACGTCGCCAACACCGCTGATCGACCGTGCAGAAGTTCAAGCTGCAGCTGTTCCATCGCCTGTGAGATTACCGCGTCAACGGCAGGCCATCGACCTTTTCGCCGCAGTGACGCTGTCGTATGATATATCGCTATGACTTGAACGTTGCAGACAGTCGAGATGAATACTTCTGAGTTCACGTCGTGACATTGAGCTTGTGAACGAGTTTCTGAGGTAGGCAAAGCTGACAACTACCATGGACCACCCACATATTGTCATCTTCAGTGGTATCACCGCAACTTAAAGTCTAGAAAAAGCTGAACGAGATACACGGAGCCAAGTTCACCGACTTCGCGGGACAACTTCACTGAACGGTGATGGCTAGTGATGTATCTATGGTGTCGGGAAAAATATGTCTGTCCCTGCTGCGTGTTTGGTTGGTACTTGACGAGAATTCACTCGAGCAATAACCTTTTTGAGCTGTCGCAGTACATGCAGAGCAGAGAGTTGGAATGGTCGATGGCGAAAAATTCACCATCCGAAGCAGTGAGAAAATAAAGAGGAGGGTGACCTGGCAGGCAACGTTGACTGACCTCCCATCTTACAGGGCTCACTACTGTATAATTGCTCAGGAAATTTCGCTACTACTTCAGTTAAATCTTGCCAGTGGTGAGTGCAAACGATCCTACACCAGTGATACCCTGACATAGGGGAAAATGGACAATGGCGATGATCACAAGCAGAGCTCGCGTGAATGGTGAGTAGTGAGTGGCGAGCATTATGCATTACAGCTTACTTACGCTTTTTCAATACTTCTAGGCTCGCTTTACAATTTGAAATTCATAGTTTGATTTCACTTCCGTTGGGGATACTTGATCTTGAGGGGGGGGGGGGGGGG
>LGSN01000484.1:0-31850 GCA_001314375.1 Phytophthora podocarpi | reverse complement strand
CTTAGCGGACGAGTAACGTAAAGCTAATTAATTGATGCTATGTTCATAGAGGAAGTGAAAGTGTGTGTGTATTTGCATTTAGCCGCACTGTACGAGCTCCGACCACGGTAATTCTGATGCCTTAATACGTCTTAAAACTTTGAGACCCCGGGAATACTCGTTGTGTTCGCCAACCACCACACCAGGAAGCGGCAGGATCTGCTGTGGACGCAAGATGGACTGATAATATGCCAACTCTGTGTAGCGATTCCCACCAAGAACAATACGTAAATACACGAATGGGTCGCTCATGAGTACAACGTTCATGAATGCGACGTTTGCCTCGACGTTGTCCGAGCGTCCATGCAGACATTTCATCTTATGTTGAATGTACCGGAACGTGTTCACATTCATTCGGACGGAAGTATTCTCCTTGTACTTGTGTAGAGTCGATAGCAGCTTTTGTATACGAGTTTCCTGCCTGTGTATCGGGAAAATAGTAAAAGGAAGCACTTTTGCTTCTTTAGCGAGTTTTGTCTTGGATTGGTTACGGTGTTGTTGATAGTTTTCTTGAATACAGAAAAAGTCGCTGATCCAGTGCACGCACATGCTCACTGTGGGCCACAAGACTCCTGCCGAGTATGGCACCGGTGTCGGAGAGAGGACAAACCATTGCGAGTATTTGTTCTGGTCTTCGCCACAATTTGTAGCCCGATAGTGCAACCAGGTCATACGAATCGCTCGCAACGCCCCAACGATAAATACCAGACAAATGAGGAATTTGAAGTCGATAATCACTCCGCCGAGGAATGTGTTGCCTCTTCCTCGATATGCGAAGCTGTATCCATACTTCACTGTCTCCCAAGCACGTCCTAGATTGCTAGGCAGTGCTATTAACTTCAGAATTTTTGTCGAACGGAAAGATGTCGAGCGATATTGAGCTACTAAAGTGATACTTGAAAATCCGCTAAGTAAAAATTCCGGAACACCAATAATGCCACGGTTTGGTTGATTATTCCGTCCCATCCATGGCGATGTCGACATGGCCACCACAAGATGCCAGGCTAAAGCGTAAAGCCAGACGTTGCGCATCTGAACGACAGTATATGAAATAAAAGACTCGAGATTGATGTTGAGAACTCCATCGACGGAGAGATAATGACTCTCTAGTACCTGATACGTGAATGGAGCATCCAGCGAGTGAGCAAGTACGCAACAAGCCACCGGGAACGGGCTGCCATACACGACACATTGGGTCGGTACTTTCATGAATAATTTGCGAGCTTTTCGCAAAATTGAAATTGTTTTTTGAGACTTTGGAGTTCTGTACATGTAGATGAAGTAACAACTTAACATCAAGCCAATTCCACGTAGAAAGAAGTAACTTTGCCCAATTATTCGGAGAGCGGCTACAACTCGGTACCATGAACAATATCGGAAATCATCAGCCCAGTTTCGTACCGATAGTCGTCAACATACAGAGTCTCGCAAGAATTAACCCCTGCGTCTCCACTGCAATTACGAGCACGGATAATAGTACTCACGTCTGTCCATCGAAATCCAAGTGAGGATAGTCCGCCTCGGTTTACTTGCAGATCGTCTTGGCTCTCAAGTAGTGTTAGATCAACTGTTAGGTTTGGAAATCGTGTTTGGATCTCACGGAGGCGTTCGAATGTATGTACATATAGCAACCCAACAGCTTTACCTTTAGGATCAGTAGAAGCGCACGATCGCTGAAAGTTTATCCACAGTTGCTGGCAAAAGTTTGGCACTTATACTTGCTCACCGATGACTGGGAAGCAAATTGTTCACTCATTTGTCTTCGTGAGAACCTCAGGTGAGTAGTAAAGTGCCTGATTGGTGCGCCAATTAACGTTGGTAAACCATGGTGGGAATAAAAGCTGGTGGAAACGATCAACGTAGTCGCTTTGGGTTCGCAACGACAGAGTCACAGGTCCAGATTTAATAGCCTTCCCAGTGGAGTTCACACTTGCCACTGCATTTACGAGAGCGTTGATCATTTGGAATGCCACGTCACCGCAGACTAGTTTACTTGGACACGGTTCTTGGTAAAATATACAGTCAGGAAAATCGGATAAGGTAAAATATCTTGCAAATGCGCGCCAGCTGATTGAGGTCGAATCGAACTTGTAACTCCATACACGCGATGTTGTGTCACAACCGAAAGCTTCGCTTCTTGTTGATTTAAACACAGAATGATTAAGGAATTTTCAGTTGTCGGTCCGCAAACAAAGTAGCAACTCAACATCAAGCCAAGCCCACGAAGCCAGAAGTAACCTTGTCCGATCATACGGAGCACTGCGACGAGCCGATACCACTGAACAACGTCCGAAACTAGAAGTCCTGTTTCATAGCGATAGTCGTCAACGTACAGAGTCTCATAGACGCTGTCCACTCCAGTGTCACTGCACTCCCGTGCTCGGATAATTGTACTCACATCCGATCGCCGAAACCCAAGAGAGCTGAGCCCACCTTGACATGCCTGAATGTCTTCTTGACTCTCAAGAAATGTCAAGTCCACTGTTGAGTTTGGGAAGCGATACTGTACATCATGGACACATTTCATCGCGTGAATGTACAGCAGTCCAACAGCTCTGCATTGAGTGTCAGAGGAAGCACAAGATCGCTGAAGGTTAGGCCAAAGTTTGCTGCAGAATCGTGGGGTTCGCACTCGACTACCAATCGACGAGAAGCAAATATTCCGAGCTTTCATCTTGAGAAGAAGCTCTGCTGGGTAGTGCAGCGCCTGATTCGTACGCCAATTAATGTTGGTAAACCACTTTGGTAGTAGAAACTGGTGCAAACGATCGATGTACTCATTCTCCGTTCGTAGCATGAGTCCCATAGGACCAGATTTTGCGGGGTTTTGGGCAATCTTCACACTTTTAATCGCATCGACAAGCGAGTTGAGCATAGTGAAGATCACACTGTCATTGACCCTCTCGTCAGGACATGATTCGATGTACATAAAACATTTAGGGAAATCTGCTACAGCCAAGTGACTCGCAAAAGCGCGCCAACTGATGGATGTGGAGTCGAATTTGTACGGCCAAACCAGTGCAGTGAGGTTACCACCAGAAGCTTCGGACTTTGTAGCTGAGAAGACGGAATAGTTCCATGATGTCCCAAATCCTAGTACCTCGTCTGGCTGGAGCGCTGGGTAGATCGACTGCAGATTGGACACACCCGTACCACCTCGAAAATGTCCGAGAAAACCAACACGAGCGAGAAGAGTCCGGCAAAGAAGCGCACCCATGAGAACGGGAGATGTCGTTTAAAAACTTATCACGGGCAGCCAATTGTCGGGTGTGAGTATCCTCGATAAGAACTGCTAGAGTCGTTTTCTCACTGGTGCAAAGTACAGTTCTTCTCTCTGTAGCGTGCGGCCCATTTCGATAAAATTGCAAGAGCTCGCCTGCTTTCTGAACCTGATCCAGTCGATGCAACTCGCGAAGAACTCATACTCATACACCGACTATCTGAATAAACGATTAGGAAACGAAACGAAACTTGCTGCCATGATATAAATGGATGTGGCCTATTCTTAAATAGCTGTCATTAAGTTGGTGGTATCAATCTATCAACGCGAATGTGCAAGAATATAAAGTTAACAATAATACCAACAAAAGTCTACAACAATGCCAACAAAAGTGTGTAAATTGTCCTGTACTCAAGCTCTTAACAACGATATCGTTTAGTGTGATGGTAAGGTTACTCTCAGAGTATCCCCAAAACTCCCACGTCGATTCAATATAGTGTTGTATCATAATATAGCACGCCACTGTTGGTAATGTAGGCGAGCATGCCAACCTTTGCCGCCTTGAGACAGTGATGCTTACTTCGAGTGGATGTAGTCCAGGATACTCCACGCTCTCTGGCTTGTTGCACTGGACGTGGTAATGGAAAACACAGTATCAGCGATGGGCGTCGGTCGTGACTGCCACTGCTCCTTTTCCTTGATCACTTCGATGACCTTGGTTTCGATATCAGCACGAACGCGCAGTAGGAGGACTTCCGAAAGTTTGGCTTCTGATGGCAGCCTTAGATGGGGGGGGGGCAACGATAAAAAACACGCGCAAAATCGGCGATTCGACCAACTCAAACAGTAAGGCACACATGTAAGTTAGCACACCCCAGCCACCATCATCTCAAATTTGTCTTGGGTCAAGGCCTCGCGTTCGGCACATTTGCCGCACCAGCAGCAGCCTGTCCAGGAACGGTCGGTGCTGCAAGAGGCATGGTTGCTGGGGCCAATTCTGAACTCTCCGATACTCGACGATGTGTAGGAGTCCGCTGTGGATACGGGGGGTATCGTGATCGACCAGGACGAGGCAGGGACCTTGACGTTGGTTGAGAAGTAGGGGGAGACTACCCCGAACATTGTGCTCCTGAAGCCCTTCGTGCTGGAGGTAGTGGCACTGGGGGGGNGGGGGGGGGGGGGGGGGGGGGGCATGCTGACGGTTAGCTGAGAGGGCGCGCTCTCGTTTCCTTTTGATTCCCCGCACGGAAGCACACTTCAACTTCGTAACCAGCGCTATATGCATTTTGAAATTTTGAAGTAATTATATGAAGGAATTAGATAACGACTAAAAGAAGTATCATTATAAAGTGAACTTCATTCGCTCATCATGGACGCAGCGGGGTACAACGTGGTGGGAGACTTGTTCCTGCAGAACGGAGAGGACAACGGATACGACCCTGAGGACTATGTGCAAGAGCTGGACGTGGGGGACTCGGCGCCGCACTTCCGCATCTCCGTGGCTGACGACGACGGCGGTATCCCCGGCTCGCTCTTCGCATGCGCCGTCTGGAACGGAGCGGTCCGTACCACATCTAACTGCATCTGCAGCAATAATTGCTGCAACCAACAACAAATAGCGCAACTTAGTGTCTTGTGTATTAATAATTGCAATTGCAATGCTGTTCAGAGGTTCGTTGCCATGCATTTCGCTAAGCATCCGGGGCTGGTGAGAGGTCAAAATGTCGTGGAATTTGGCGCAGCGTCGTGAGTCATGGGGAAATACCATTCAAGTCGAAGGAGGTTTGTAGCTGACGATTGTTGCTGTTTGGTGATTTTTGTGCAGAGCGTTGCCATCGCTTGTGGCGCTGCATTTTGGGGCCACCTTGGCTGTGATGACGGGTGAGGGTTGAGGAATTCTGGTTCTACATGTAGTTGTTTTTTGTGACGGATTGGAGTGGGGGTTTTGTAGACTACCCAAACGATTTGTTGCTGAAGAATATTGAGATGAATATCAAGCGCAATGAACATCTGCTGGGGAGTGGGAGGCACCAAGTGCGCGGACACCTTTGGGGAAGTAACACTGCGGAGTTGTTGAGATGCCTCGATGACTCGCCACTTGGGTCGGAGGATGCTCCCAAAAGTGAAACGGAGTCTGATAGTGCTGAAGTAGTTGATGACTCAACGAGAGCTCGATTTGATGTGGCGGTCGTTGCGGAATGTCTATGGCTGCATCACTTGGTTAGTTCTCAGGATGAGATTTCGGGGATATTCTACAGGAACGAACTGATGCTATTTTTTCTGACTGGTCGGTTGTGGTGTGCTTTGCTGTGATGTTTGCCCTTTAGCACGAGGATTTGCTGAACTCCATTGACTCGTGCTTGACGCCTCGTGGAAAGGTGAGGGAACATTTGCTTTCTATACGAATCATTATTATGGTTAACGTTGTGGTCGGTTGGTTTCTGTTGTGTTGGTTTCTTGACGAATATATCAGGCGTTCGTAAGCTTCGCGCATCATGTACCTGGCCATGAACAGAACGATTTGTCGTTCTTCACCAAGGCGAAGAAACTATACGGGTTTGATGCCGTCCACCTGGATACGCTAGCCTCGCCCCACGTCTTCAATGCTAACTTAATCGTCGATCAGTATTTGTACGTGCTCACTTGATCGGGAGAGAACTATCCGCTGGAGCGTAGGAATTGATAGAAAACACCATATATAGCCCCAGTTGCTTCAGAGAACATTCATCACGATTCAACAAAGCAACTCAAATACCAAAGACAAGACGCATCAAAGAAAGCACATTTAAACTCAAGCTTTTGTTGACTAGCGCTCGCGCCCATAGGTGTTGCAAACACACTTATTCTCCTTATCCCAGGAAAGTAGCAATCGACAGGTCCGGCAGCAGCTTGCGGTCATGTCCGCAGTGGATTGTATGACGCACAGTCGAGCATTGAGGGCTGTTCTCGATGAACTCCAGGTAGTCTGGCGCACCCGGTCTCACCACATTGTCTGCAGCGATGACTGAACCCGGTACCAACGTTCCACTTCCGATAATGAGCTTCAAGTCTGACAGGTACTCCGTCTTCTCGTGGTCGATGAAGTACAGCTGCTCAATACCAACCAACGATTGCAGAGTTAGACCTAAAAACTAATAGTCCATTACCACAACAAGCACTTACATCGACAGTCTTGCCACGAAGCACCTCGTACTGCTCCGAGAACGCTCCGACATACACCGTCACCTGCTCCGTCAGACCAGCAATCTCCACCATCTCACGAACTCGAGCGGCGAACACCGGCGAGTACTCGAACGAGTGGTAATGCGACTTCCCAGCAACCTCACGCTGCAAACCGGCAAACCTCACAGTGCTGTAGCCGGTGTAAGCGCCCAGCTCGGCCATCATCGCAGGCTTCTTCTTGCGGATCTCCTCGTCGATCACCGCTCCTTTTACCTGGCCAATGTTCATCATGTGGTTCGTGGACGCGAACTCGTCGATGCAGGTGATGACAGAGGCCGGATTGCCACGATCTGCGTGCTCCTTGACATATTCGAGGCACTTAGCCGAACTGTAACAGACGCAAATACAACAGAAAACAAGTGAGTCTACCATGCAGTCATCAAAGCTCCCGATGTACGTACTTCTCGTCCGTCCAACGATCAAACTGCTCTTTGGTCGGCCTGGAGCCGTTTCCCCACGGTTCGTTCGACTTCGGCAACGAGCTCATCTTGAGGGGAGAATAGCGGGGGTGGTCGTTTACTGCTTCCAATGCAGATTGGTGAATGAGGCTCTGCACGTGGCCTTCCGAAGACCAGAACGTGGCGTAGAGACAAATCAGATAGGAACTCCAAGTGCATCAAGCGCATCATCAATCGCCAGCTGAGATTATGGCCCAACAGAGTCAAATGAATGATTGTCAAAGTATCACAACTCGTACAACTATCTCAGTATAAATGGAGTCAAATTAATGCGTTAAAGGAATATATGTACTGAGATTGGTCAGGTTTCATGTCGTTGCCTACACGCTTTTGTATTTAGCCTAGGAACGTAGCGACCGAAAGATCTGGGACCATTCGTTCTTGCCGCCCGAAATCGGACCCAGATCGACATTGTCGGCCACGACGATAGATCCTGGGGTCAACGTCTCACTGCTAATGATCAGCTCCAAGTCCTGCAAGTGCACGTTCTTGTCGTGGTCAATGAAGTACATCTGCATAATCATCGCACGTGAAAATCAGTCGAGATGAAATCCTGCATCATAATTTACACTAGCAGCACTTACATCGACTGTTTTGCCGCGAAGCGCCTCGTACTACTCCGAGAGCGGCCCCACGTACACAGTCACGTGGTCTGACAGACCCGCGAGCTCTACCATCTCGCGCACTCAGGCCGCAAAGACCGGCGAACACTCGACTGAGAAGTAGTGCGACGCCTTGTTGCCTGCAACTTCACGCTGCTTGTTGGCAAAACGCACAGCACTGTAGCCGGTGTAACCTCCCAGTTCGGCCATGATCACGGGCTGTTTCTTGCTGATCTCTTCGTCGATGATCTTGCCCTTGACGTCACCTACGTTCATCATATGAGTCGTGGATGCGAACTCGTCCATGCAGGCGAGAACAGACTCAGGGTTGCCACGCTCTGCATGCTCCTTCACGTACGCAAGGCACTTCGCCGACCTGCAATATGACGCAGAAACGTTAGGAGCTCGAACACTTCGAAGACAGTGTAGGTAACACACGTACGCTTCATCAGCTCGACATCGATCTCCTCGCGACTGGGGCGCGGTCCGTCACCCCAGCACGGCTTAAGAGTCTTTTGCGGGGAGCCCATCTCGAAGGCAGGACGAGCTTTGCAACTATCCAATGTGTCTGCGACGCTCGAGGCAAATTGGGAAGTGAAACTTCGTGCTACGAGTGCTTTATCCTCCTGCAGCTGGTGCATCGAGCGAATTAGGAGGAACGGATCATCGGTTGCACGCATCATCCCAGTCTATGCTCTGATGATTCCCTCTCCATTGTGGACAAGAAGTGTCCACTGCCCTGGAACCATGTAACACGCAACTCGGAGGTTTTCAAGGTGTCTTACGTAAATGCAGCCAAGCTTTGGTATTGAAACCCCAATAACAAGTGTCGTTTGATGCGTTTAAAGCGCATCATGATCCTTACTCTTACGTCTGCACAGCACAAAAACTATCGGATAGGGTAGGCCTTCACATTGGGCGTTGGAAGAGCGAGCCAAAAGGTGCTGGCCAGCGCAAGTACCGGTAAGTCTAGTCCAGTAGAGAACACGATGATGAATTTCGATGAGCCACGTACGAGAGCAACATCTTCAGGACAGGCACGTTTATTGTTGCAGTTAATTAGGCTTCATCGACTAGTAGATGGTAGTTGTTGTCGTGCCAGTCTCTCCTTCCTTCGCCTGCTCGGATTACATATCCGATAGCAGCATGACCAACGTGAGTTTCGAGACTCGGGGCTTCTTCTCTCCGTCGCCTTCGCTCTTGATAGGGCGGGTGGTCCGTGTCAGGTCAATGGGAGGCAGTGCTCCGGTCGCTTCAACACGTTCACGCCTGGTGGCTTGGTCGGCGCCATCACGAGGAGTCTTACGGAAGAGCGATTTCAGAAACTTCATCTTGGTACTTCACGGGTTGGTGCGGATGTCGTGGAGTGGATTTAGGTGCGCTTCAAAGCCTGCAAATTTAAGGATGCTCGCTCTAATGCCTGCCGCGATGTGAAAAAAAAAAAACATGTTGCATTGATGACCACTACTTACGCGTGTTATCCCCTGCTCAGAATGTTTGTAGGTCATGCACGAATGCTTGTTGCGCGGGAAGCCTTCCCGTCTCAGCGCCATGTTGCGTGACTGCGATCAGCACAATATACCCCTGCTCTTAACGGAGACCTTGCACTGCAAGATGCAGTAACGTTACATGTACACAGGGCATTGTTACCATACATGGAGTCTCTGCTTAGCACTCGAAACGCCGTTGCGTGACGGTTAGTCCTTGGTCAACTTGCAGCATACGGCGACCCTCGAGTCCCCAACGATCTTGATATCCCTTCGTTTAGCTAGTTAAAATGGCGGAGAGGAAGCGTTGGGAGAAGCAGCAGCAAGATTTCTATCCGTCTCGAGTCGATGGTGGGTCTTCCAGTACAAGTATGGACGCGAAAGCGGACCCTGTTCTCACCAAGCAGATGCAGTACATCAAAGTGCTGGAGGAACGCAACCGGGTGAAGAAGCGTCTGGCCGCAGCTTCGAAGCGAGAGGACCGACTGCACAAGAGGGAAGAAGCGTTCGTGACGGCGTTCAACATCCCTGCACGAGCAGCTCAAGCCACTTCGACGTCCTCTTCATCCTCTAGAAATACCCGATCGGCCACGTCGGTGCTACCCACCAAGTTGTCTGGGAAACGAGAGGAACCAAGGAAGTTGACTAAGTGCAGGTCGGCACCGTCAACTACGCTGAATTTCGCCTCTGGGGGTGCTGAAGGTGACGAGCACAATCGAGTGCGACGAGCCAAGTGGAATCGACCTCATGCACCGATGGAGGTAGCGGTGGAGCACCAAGACGGAGTTCCGCTTTTCCGACTTACGACGCAGGAGGAAGAAGAAGAAGAGAAGAGCGAGGAGAAAGGTGGAGATGAAGAAGAAGATGAAGAGGAGAGCTACTTGGAAGAGTCATTTGAGGAGTTTGAAGAGGAGGAGGATGAAAAAGAGTACTTGTATACTCGTAGTGCCGTCGCGGAAGAGCTTGTGATCGATGACATTGAGGAAAACGACGACAATGACGAAAAGACAAGCGGTTCGACTCTTAAATCTCCTGATGGACCGATCGATTTGTCAAAAACGACGAAAGAGCTGTTTGGGATGATTCAGCACCTTTCTCGGACGAAGCAGAGAGCGTTGGTGGATGTGTTGCAGCAATTCCAAGTTAGTGAACAGGATGAAGACGATGCGAAGACGTTGCGGAGCTCGATTGGAGACCCTGCGATTTGGAAACAGATCACGTCCTCGCTCAATTCTTCGCCTGCATCAACAGCTGAAAGACGCGACGGAGGTCCCATCGCCGACACGTCCGCAGCTTTGGACAATCGAGACGTCCCAGCTGTAGCCCCATTGAAATACTCGCTGGAGGAGCAATTACGATGGGAGGACGAGTACGCTAACGAAGTTAAGGAAGGTCTCGCACGAGAGCGAGAAGAGAAGCAGCGAATTCTGAAAGAGGCGGAGGGGCGTCGTGCGAAGATGATGAAGCAATTGGAAGATGAGGAGCGGGAGATTGAGCGGCTTATGGAAGCCAAACGGCAGGAAAGACTGGCAAAGTTGAGAGCACTGCAGGAAGAGGCAGTTGCTGCTGATGCTACAGCTAATTTTCTTGGAGTAGCGGCAGTATCAACCGTAAGGATGGATGCAAAATCCAGCTTTGACGATCGAATTGTGACGAAAACAGAGGCGACAGCTGAGAAGTGGGGGGAAACGCGTGCCAGTTCTCAAATGGATCAGGCGTTGTACATTGCTGATGCCAAGAGCGCACCTGTTGCGTCTACAACCTTAGAACATTCTCCTCCTGGAGAAGCCCATAAGTCTGTACCTTTGGTCCCGCGACTTAATCTGTCCTTCAATTCAAATGTGGGGGCAACTACCAGCTGCAAACGTCACGAGATCGACGTGAAGCTACTGTCAACGTGGAGTAAAACACGAGCTGTAGGACTCACTCAGGTCTGCGTCTATGATCTCAACGGCGAGGAGTTATCTGTGGACTTGGAAACGCTGCAGCTTTACGATCAACCAAGTGGACGACCTCTGCCGAAAACGAACGACATGGTACGAGGATTGCAAAAACTCTTCAACGGCGTCGCTCAGACCAACACAGAGAAGGACATGTGGCTAGGACGTTTGGGAGACTCAGGTAACAAATTACTCTGTTAATTCTAGGCTTTGTCGGAGGTTTTCACACATTTTTGCTTTGTTTGAGTAGGTGTTCTTCTGGTTCGGTTTGAGGTGTCGTCGACGCCCAGTAAACTCTGCGTGTGGAATTACAGCAGTGTGCGTAATGATGATTTGCTTTAGTCTGCAATAACTGCACTAATTCTCTCTTACATTTCTCGTATGTAGAAATCCCATACTGCTTGTACGCGCGACGTTGAAGTTTTGGTGAGTGGCAAATGTGTGTGGACGGGTTCTCTACCGGAAACCTTTGGCGGTCAAGATGACAACACTTGCACGTGGATAGATTTACTTGGTTCAGCAAGGAAAACGTCACGCACAGCTCGTCTCGAGGATACTTCTCTATCAACAGCCAGAACTGAAGCAAAGCCGTCTGCCATTCAAGTGGACGACTCTAGCTCTGAGAAGTCATTGGGAAACACTCCTTTGTGGCTTACATCTGCGCCGTCAACTGAGCGTTTGCCCCCAACAAGTAGATCTACTGCTGATCTTGAAATGTGGATTGCAGACGAGAAGTCTTCCTCCTCCTCCGGCAGCATGACGAGCCGTCGACGGCAGGGAAAACCACCAGCTTCATACCACATACTCCCAGACCGAGCAGACCGAGCAGACGTGAAGTTCTACTCGAGTCATTCAACTGCAGAGCAAAATGATGACAAACCGCGCTACCAACAACAAGTGCCGGCTCCCGCTTTATCGTCACTCTCATCCTGGGATAGTCTCGAGAAATTCAGCAAAACTAACCGAAGCCGCCTCCCCCAGCCTACGGACAGTGCAGATTTGACTCTAGATCGCAACTCGGAGCGCTTTGAAGCCAAACCCAAGCCATCTTCCACTCGGACAGCGTTTACAACCTCAGCACTACTCACTGAACTGCGGCAAGGACCAACTAGCTCCAACTTTACGGCTGTATCGTCGTCAGGTTATCCAGAAGTTCTGAAGTCTTCATCATCCGAGCCACTTTTCGACAACAAAGCACCACTTATCAACAGCGACGTTGACTATGACACAGTTGCTGATATCCCTGTCCTCCCGAGTGGCAAGTGGCTACAGATCGAGATTTTGAGCACTTGGGGTGATCCGTACTACGTCGGACTTAACGGAGTGGAGGTTTTCAACCATCGTGGCGAGTTGGTTAAATTCCAAGACCCAGTAAACCAAGTGACAGCTTGTCCCGAGAGCATAAATGTACTGGAAGAGAACTCTGACGACCCGCGTGTTCCGAAAAACCTGGTGGATGGAGTGAACTACACCTGCGACGACTTCCACATGTGGCTGACACCATTTACACCAGGTCAGACTCACTACGTGTTGCTGGAAATGGCCTCGTCAGTGGCAGTCTCAATGGTGCGAATCTGGAACTACAACAAGTCACGTACACACACTTGTCGAGGTGTTCGGAATGCTCGTATTATCCTTTACGACTCGTTCCGAACGAAATTAGTGTCAAAAATTGAGAACAAGCTGGTCGATAGCGAAGATCCTGGAAATTTGATCTTTGAAGGAGAGATACGACAGGCGCCAGGGGTCATAGGAGCCGATAGTATGGACATCTCGAACGAAGTGATCCTATTTACGCAGGAGACAGCGATCTTAGAGGCCATCGAGACGAACGATGAGGCTCTGCGGATGATTGCGAGCGAACAACAGCGCGAGGATGAAGAAACTCGAGAAATTGTCGCTTCGGTACATCAATCAATGGAGCTTCAACGCCCTCGGACTTCAGATGCAGGCTCACGCTCAGTCGAGAAGAGTCCTAAGAACCAGGGCAGCAACGATGAAGAGCTGTGTCAACCACGTTTAGGCCGAGATGGGAGGCCCATGACGATGGCCACTCGCTCACTAAGTCGAGACACAAGCGTGAGAAGGTCGATCGACTCCTGGGTGGCTGAAAAACCTCAACAGAAATCTCCCGATGCAGCGGAAATGAGCGATAGAGAAGACATTTACGACGTGGTTAACTCTGATGAGAAGTTACCGCGTGGTCGGCGACTTACACTGCAATTGCACAGTACGTGGGGAGACCGGAATTATATTGGATTGACACAAGTCGAGGTGTTGGTCGGATCGCGTGGAACTCCAATCCCTTTAGAAGCTGCCAACTTGGATGCAACACCGCGAGATTTGGCTTCGGTACGTTGGTTAACTAACGCACCTGAAAAGTCAGATAATACGTGCTGTTTTTTCGTCTAACTATTGTAAATTTGGTTTCTTTCGATGAATAGTTGGGATACGTCGGTGATCCTCGTACACTTGACAAGGTGAGTGTTTTCGAACATGGTTTTCCTCAGATTTATCGCTGTTTTTGACCTTTAATTTGCTGATTACTTGTGAATTGTCCAGCTCATTGATGGTGAAGCTACTACGTGCGAGGATACGCACATGTGGCTCGTGCCGTTCGAAGCTGGAGCTGTACCGGAAGTGCGTATTGAGCTCAAAGCTCCCCAGTACTTCTATGGCCTTCGACTCTGGAACTACAACAAGTCTCCAGAAGACACTTATCGTGGCGTCAAGCAGCTTGTCGTGACCTTAGACGGTGCTATCATTTCACCACCGGAGACTGGATTCTTGTTGCGTAAAGCTCCAGGTATCGCGGACTTCGACTTTGGTCAGTTGGTGAGCTTCTCCTCAGATGATATCAAGAGCTCTTCCTACTCGGAACGTGTTCGCTACCCTTTCAACACCCGAGCGTACAAAACTCCGATCGTAAGGCAAGACTACGAGCCTCCGCTGTATCCACAAGGTTTTCTGCTTAAAATCGTGTGCTGGACGACGTGGGGCGACCCGTATTATCTAGGACTCAACGGCGTCCAGCTCTACGATTTCTCAGGCGCGAAACTCGTTGAGAAACCTGCCATTATCAACGCGGTTCCGTACTCTGTATCGGAACTAGATCATTCCAGTGGACGACAGCAAGACGCGCGAACACCCGACAATCTGGTGAGTGGCTTCGACAAGAACAAGTGGGAGGATCATGATGCGTGGCTGGCTCCTCTGGCTAGTTCCCTCGGCAACACACAAGGGAATGTTGTGTACATTGGGTTCGACACCCCCGTGGTGCTGTCCATGATGAAGTTCTGGAATTACAGCAAAACCCCGGAGCGTGGAGTCAAGGACGTGGATATTTATCTGGACGACTTGCACTTGTTTTCGGGAACGCTGATGAAGGCTCCGATGGCCGATACACAAGGAGCTAGCAGTCGGTTCGGTAGCGTATGTCAGGTGACAGAGCAGTTTGGACAGCCCGTGTTGTTCTCGACCAACCAGGCTCAAGTGGATGCGGAGAAGCGGAAAGTCTACTACTGCGGCGTTGAAGAGCAAGACGTCTTGGGGATCAACGAGGGTCAAGTCATGCAGGAATCTCGCGCAATGTACCGTAAACCCGACCCAGGAGCAGAAGGAGTCGTTGTCGATCTTGAACTTCGACCCATGACTGCAGTGTGTCGGCAGTGAGTAGCGGAGTGTACATGTATTTAAGGCACGAACGCAGTCATTGAGCTTGCGATTGTGAGTACTTGCTTCATCCTAGTGAAACGCTGTAGTGGTCGCTCCATCTTATCGCATACCAAACACGCTATCATATCCAAAATTATGCAGACCATTTGAGGTTTTGTCCGGTGGACAACAGCAAATTGGCCACGATATGACTCGCATCCGGGTTTCATCAACTGTAGGCGGCAGTGAAAGTGCTCGAGCACATGCTGTTTTATCCAGGTGGGCTGCTCACTACATCGACCGAAGAAACAGACAAAGTACCAGACAGATACAAACTACCCCACAAGTTCTCATTGAAAAGACCCACGCTCGTCAACTTGTCGCCCGTGAAAAAGTGTTTGAGCGACGGCTTCCTCTCTCCTGGCCTCGCTTCTTCGTTGATCTCGTTTCGCTTGTATTGGCATTCTCCGATATTTTCCGTGGTGGACTTGGTGTACACAACCTCGAAACGTATTACCCAACACTGCATCCGGACGAGGTGCTTGGGTTCGGAACTTCGTGGAATTATTCCGTGTTTGCAGCGACGAAGGATGAAGCGTACAGTGGCGATATTAAGGCGAGTGTCTGGACGTACAAATTCGATTCAACTTCGATTACCTGGCGTGCATTTGCCAGCCATTTTGAAGTTTCAGATTATCCTGACTGTCTTTTCTACAAAGGAGAGTGTTCAGGTGAGAGTTTAGATAGAAATGTCGCCTTCAGAATGTCGTGAATGCGGTTGCAAGTATGAAAAATAGTCGAAAAAGGCTGGGAAATGGTCCTGTGGGACTCACATTGCGGACGGAAAACGACTACATCGATCGACTGCACCAATTCCTACTTCCGAAGTGGTTTACGAACTTCAATTGGCGTACGAATCAAGCACTTTACTATTCACCAGAACTTTTAGAAAAAACTAACGCTCGAAGTATTTGTTTTCCTACTAATGGCGGCCGTGTCAGAACGCCACGCTTGTGCCACGAGCTGTGGACTAACCTCGACCGATCTTGTGCTCCTTCGGACATCACGAGCAGAGCTGCAGGGTTGTTGTACGTACACACGATGACGCGCCTTCGTGACGTCCAGACCCGATTTCCGAACATGACAGTGGACTTGACATTCCTAGAGAGCCAAGAGAACTTGCAAGTGTGTCGAGGGGGACTATCAACCACTGGATTTCGACGCTCGGATGTAAGCACGATTATCCGTGCTCGCAGTTGCAATTCTGGTGACTGCGACACTGTGTTCATGGAAGACTATCGCTACGAAACTGGGCTGCTTATATCCAGTGGTATCGACTAGTAGCAGCGCTGCGAGCAACCGGCCAAGTGTACTTCTGGCTCCGCGGAATTGGCTTGATGCTGAGCTGTTACTTCGTTCATGGCTCACTAAACTCCCAAAAGAAATCCACGATCTGGATCCGTTTGCGAAAAACTTGGGTTTTATTCATGAAAGTGCCAACTCAGTGCGTCGTGTACGGAAGTTCGATCCCCGTGGCATGTTACGTGCTCGCTCATCTATTGGACGCTCCGTTCACGTACAATGTCCTCGAAAGGCATTTTTTCTCGCAGGCAGGAGTTCTGCAAATTGAACTGAAGGCGTTTGTGTCCTACGCCGTCGTACAAATGCACAGTGTGTGGATTTACGCTTTGGCGTGGCATGTTGTGGTGAGGATGAGGACATCAAGCAGTGCCATTGACCCCAATATATTAAATAACGGAGTCACTGGAGTGCCAGAGTTCTTGCTAAGTGCATTTTCTAGTGTGACGTTGATTGCCCAGTATCGCTCGACTTCTTTTCGGTCATCTAGGATTCTGAGAACGATGGAACTCCCAAGTAACGTGGGGCGTGGATGGGAAGCTATCAAGTACCAATACGATGTCGTACATCGAGGAAGAGGCAGCGTATTACTAGGTGGAGTTGTCATTGACTTGAAATCCCTCGACTGTCTACTCTTCCTGGTAGCTACAGCATGGGCAGTGCACATCATCTGGTCATATTTCTGGGCTTATAAGTACAACGACGGCAAACGTTCGAACTTACATTGGTTTGTACAACCACCAACGCCAGTTCCGTACTCAGCTGGAGTCCTATGGTCTAGCAATTACTACTGTATTCGAGATGAGCGACGCGTGGCGCACCTTTGTGGGATTTTTAGCTTCTCCAGATTTTCCCGAAAGGCTTTTCCCACAACACGAAACTGGACCTATCGAGATGTGGTCTTTAAAATGATTGACTCTTGAATTCGGTGGTTTAACTCGACAGCAATCCAGCTTCGGGACCGATACGGCTCACGCTACGCACCACATTGATCGACTGGCGCGTGAACCAAGCAATTTACTACCCGAAGACGAACGCTGGCAGCATCATTCACTTAATGTATCCTCGTGAAGAATTGTTAATACGTTACAACTCTGGTAATCTACTTTGCTAGTAGATTTAAATCACTTCGACAAGAAAACGCCTCTAAACTCACGTGGTCAGAGTTAGTACAATGCGGTTGACTGTACACTCGATTTCACGCGGACGCTGACACACTCCAGCTCTAGAAGACGATGCATGTTTGAGTTTTTTTGGCGCTATCTCGTTCAGCATTAGCAGCCGCAGATAGCGCGGAGCGGCATTCACGCGTTTTTGATAAGTTTACTTCTAATAGTGCTTTACTTTTCCTCATCTGCATTGTTGCCTCATTGTCGTACGCTGGAGACTGCATAGGCTTCTGATCAATTGTGGAACTTACTACGTAGTACCAGCACTATCTCCCATTCGTCGCCCAGCAACCTGACAGCCGATAGGAGCACGGGAACGAGTGCTCGGACGAGTACGCACAGCGGATGGCCAGATCGAGCGCTGAAGAACGGCACCAAGTCGCGCAAGATCAACCCCAGAAAATCTTATGCAAGCAAAACCTCCGATTTCTGAGCATGTTGGAGAACAGCTTGACAGCAGCGAAGAGTTCTGGTGAACACTCGCATTGCATCGTGACCTGAGTGCGACACAAACAGTTGACCGCCGAGCAGGAGACTACGCAGCTATTTCGGCGTCGATTACGCGTGACTCAGTTGCGTCGTCCGTCTTCATTGATGTTGCACCAGGACTTCGCCGATGCTGCGATTTTGTGCTCTAACAATATCACGCTTGCTGCCCTTTGCGCGCGGAAAACCCTGCGCGCTGCATCGGCACCTGCTTCAGACGTCTTCATGGCCGCGGTCTTGACAAGTCGTACCCAGTGTGTGGAGAACATCACCAGTGCTACCGACTGCGAAGAGTATCGCGCGATTGCATCTTTAAGCCGTGGACGTTCATGTAAAGATGAAGGAAACCACAGCGCGAAAAGGAGAGCCGCAGATACGACGAAACCACCAACGGCGAGGAGGGCTCAGCTTCCACCGTGTCTGCAACGACTGCGTCATGAGAAGCCCACGAGGCGAAATACCACACAGACGCGAGGTGAAGATGCTCACCGTGAGCGCGCGGCCATTCAAGACCAGCTAGATGTTCTCCAAGTCCAACTGGCGCTGCTCAAGATCAACTTGCCCGCCAGTCGGCGGCACCGAGCCACAGCTTGAAGTAAGACTCAGGTGACACACAAAAATTGCGTACACCACAATAAAATATGTTTCCAACACCAAGTTTACTTTATCTTATCACTTAAAATAGTTACTTCTCGATCCGCTGCCAATACACACCGCACTGCTGGTTAGCTGTCGACGGGAGCTTCGTGGCGCCATTTATCTCCGCCCCCAGCGCTCTCCACCACCCCACCCACCCATCCTCTCCAAGACCTGCGTCTGCTCTATCCACCCATACCTCTCTCACGCCTTAACGCCGCCCCGTTCCCTCCCTAGCCATGGGGCAACACTTTTTGTTCCACCGCGATCTGGTGGCTGCCACGGCCGTGCATCACGCAGTAAATGCGCGTCTTTCCAACGACTTGCAGGCGGATCTGGTGCTTCTCGGGCCTCAATGGCTGCGTATCTACCGCGTGGAGCCTTCTCCGAGCTCTGAGAGCTCAGTAGAAGCTGCAAAAGGCCAAGTGCTGCACTTACAGGCCTCCTTCCCCCTAGCAGGCGTGGCTGAGAGCGTCCACGTGCTGCGGTTCGACCGCAGTCTATTGAGAAAGAAACACCGCTTCTTCGGAGGTGAGGAGGTGCTGCTGCTCACGTTCCCGCTGTTCAAGTGGGTCATAGTGGGCTACGACCGCCGCTCCAGGAGTCTGGCGACACTCGCCATGTTCTCCTTTGCAGAGGACGCTATTGGGCCCGGAGCCACGCTGAAAGGAGAGAAGAATGGCCGGGAACAACTGCTGGGCCTTGCCACTCAAGCTGCGGCCAGAGTGGACCCGCAGACGAGATGTGGAGCCATGCTCGTGTACTCGGACCAGCTGGTCATTGTGCCATTCAGAAGCGAGTCCATGGAGCTTTCGTTCTTCGAAGAGGAAGATGACGACGAGTTTGAAGATGGAGAACAAGGAACTACGACGGCGGACTCGGAGGACGAAGAGGACGATGAAGAGGAGAAGAAACTCGAGGAACTCGTGAAGGAAAGCAAACACAGAGGGGTCACGAGCGACATGAACAACACGCTCAATGCGTTGCTGGACAAGAGTGTCAAGGTCGGAACCAAGCGCAAACGCAACCACATGAGCGGACTCATGCCGAACGATATCGCCGGACGAGAGTTCCTGCTGCGTCTGCGAGAGGTGGAAATTACAGGCAAGGTCATTGATCTCGCCTTTCTTGACGGATACTTGGAACCAACGCTGATGGTACTGCACGAAGAGAATGAGAGGAACTCCACGTTTGGACGTCTCGCGGTGGGGTTCGACACGTACTGCCTTACAGTCATCTCGATCAACATGAACACAAGGTACGCTCGGTGTGCTCCTCTTTGATGCTGTTAACCGCAGTGTTGCTCGTTGCTAATTGCCAATTGTGTGGCCTATGAATATGTAGGCTTCACCCAAAGATTTGGACCGTGAAGAATCTCCCGTCGGACTGCTTCCGCTTGATTCCGTGCCGTGCACCCCTTGGGGGTGTGGTGGTCTTGTCAGCTAACGCTTTCCTTTACTTTAACCAGACGCAGTTCCACGGCCTTGCTACGAACGTTTTTGCGAGCAAGACGGTGAACCAGTCCGTTTTCCCCCTCAGCGATGCAGTGTACGAGACCCCAGACCACGAAACTGTACAGCTCAACATGGTACTCTACGATTGTCAGTACGAGTATTTGTACGAGAAGGAGCTGCTGCTAACTATGCCGAGCGGAGAGGTGTATGTGCTGTCTTTGCCTTACGAAGACACGTCGAGTCGTGGTCTGTACGGTTTTGGTGGCGCATCGTCTAGCCGGAATGCGTCGCTGTCGCTGCGAATGCTCCGATCTGGCATCCAAGCAAATTGTTTGTGTATCAACGACGAAAAAAAGACGTTATTTGTAGGCTCAAGGTCGGGCGATTCTGTGCTATTCGCCTTGGAGCAAAAGAAGCTGGCCAATGGTGAAGATGAAGACTCGAGAGAGCAAAAGGATGAAGAAATGTCGATCAAGGAGGAGTCCGTTAAAGAAGAAGCGGCTCCTGCGGTGAAGCCTGAGCCAACTGAAGAGGAAGAGGAGGATGATGAAGATGATTTGTTCCTGTACGGTGCAGCTCCGACAAAGGAAGAGCCAACAGCAGCAACTGGCCCAACGGAGACTGCTAACGGGGCGAATGGATTCAGTAGTATTAAGAAAGAGGAGAATGGTACTTCTACCAAAGAAGAGAGTGGTCCGTATGATTACGAACTCCAGCAGATTGATGTGCTACCAAGCATCGGACAGATCACCTCGATTGAGTTGGGTGTCGAAAGCAATGCAGACTCGAATGAAAAGCGGGAGGAGCTTGTGATCAGTGGTGGATATGAGCGCAGCGGCGCTATCTCAGTGCTGCACAACGGATTGCGCCCAATCGTCGGTACTGAGGCAGAGCTGAACGGTTGCCGAGCGATGTGGACGGTATCGTCTTCGCTACCTTCTGCGACAAAAAGTTCGGATGGGCGGAGCTATAACGCGTACCTCATCCTGAGTGTTGCTCACAGAACGATGGTACTTCGAACAGGCGAAGGTATGGAGCCTTTGGAAGACGACAGTGGTTTTTACACATCCGGTCCAACACTTGCTGCAGCGAACCTGTTTAAGAAGCAGCGGATTGTTCAAATATTTAAGCAAGGCGCACGCGTGATGATGGAAGTACCCGGAGAGGAAGCACCAAATGGCCAAGAGAAGGCAGAAAAGGCTGCAGATGCTGAGGATGAAGACGAAGACGAAGACGATGAAGATGAAGGTCCGAGGGTCAAGCTGGTTTGCACACAGGAGATCACCTTAGAAGGAGATGTCGAGTGCGGAGGAATGAACGTCGACACATCAAGCGTAGGAATCGTGTCCGTGGATGTTGTTGACCCGTATATTCTCCTACTTCTGACCGACGGCTCTGTTCGTCTACTGATGGGAGATGAAGACGATATGGAGTTGACGGTAATTGACCCGGAGATCGATTATCTTGATGGTATTGCTGATTCAAATGGAACCGCGGATAAGTCTAAGCATGGCAGCAGTTCTGCGTGTCTCTTTTACGACTGGGCTGGTATGTTTCGTGAAAACGCGTGGGGTGAGGATGAACGCGAAGAACAGAGCGAGTCTGCTGCAAATGAAACAAGAAAAGAAAACGCAAACGACGACGATGACATGGACGCATTGTACAGTACTAAGCCAAGTCCGAGAGCGACCACGACTAACCGTAGCATCACAGCGAAGCCGTTGCCGAGCCAAGGCGCCCAGACGAACGCTGATGGCTCCGTGTCGATCCCGCTGCTGATGCAGAAGGATGCCAAGATGATGTGTGGCATGTGCTTTGGTGATGGATCTCTCCATGTATTTTCACTACCCGACTTCAAGAAGAGAGGCGTGTTCCCGTACCTTACTTTTGCACCGCAGTCCCTGGTGAATACGCTAGAGCACTACCAGGTCAGCAAAAATAAAACGGTGACATTCTCCGCTCCAGTTCTCGGTCTCAACGCGTCAACATCTTCAGCGAACGACGGCCGTATCAAGAAGTCGCACACCATTAATTCGCCTGTGGCTGACATCATCATTCACCGCGTTGGTCCAAGCGAAGGTCAGCACAACGCACAATACCTCTCTCGAATGGTAATGCTGGTGTTCCTGGCCAACGGCGACTTGCTCATGTATTCCGCAACACCCAAGTTTGAGAGCTTAAAGCCGCGAACGAACGGAGAAATCGCTCCCGTGTTCAATTTCGTTCGCGTGGGAACCGATCTCATCACGCGACCATTCCTCCTTCCACGAGCTCGCACGAATGCTCATAACGAGGCTGGCAATAATCCGGAGGTGAACACCAGCGCAGTACTGGCTAAGCTCCGTGCTGGGTTCCGGTATCCTATGCTGACATGCTTCACAAACGTCAACAACATGAGTGGCGCGTTTTTCCGAGGTGCTCACCCAATGTGGATCTTGGGTGACCGTGGACAACCAACCTTTATCCCGATGTGTGTCGCTGAATCTGCCCCGCCAGCTCCCCGAGCAAATGGTGCTTCCAACAAGAATGCAGCTCCGAGGGTTAGCGTGCCAGTTTTGAGTTTTACTCCGTTCCACCACTGGAATTGCCCCAATGGGTTTATTTACTTCCACTCGCGCGGTGCGTTGCGTGTGTGTGAGCTCCCGTCAAGCAAGACTTCGACAATCCTTCCGTCAAGCGGTGGCTTTGTGCTTCAGAAGGCAGAATTCGGCGCAACCTTGCACCACATGCTGTATCTGGGCAACCATGGCCCTGGTGGTGTTGCAGAGGCGCTTGAAGCGCCCACATATGCTGTCGTTTGCAGTGTGAAAATGAAGCCGGCTGACGCAGAACGAGCTACGGAAGTTGAGGGGGAAGAGGAGGAGCAAGAGCCTGAAAACTTGGACGCAAATGGGAATCCTGTTGGAAGTAACGTGATGGCGCCGACCGCGGAGATGTTCCCTGATTATGAGATCGATCAAATGACACATACTGAGGAGGATGTGTACGAGCTTCGCTTGGTGCAGACCAACGAGTTTGGCGAGTGGGGACGCCGTGGGGTATTCCGCGTACACTTTGAGCGGCACGAGGTGGTGTTGAGCGTGAAGCTCATGTATCTCTACGACTCATCCTTGATGAAAGAAGAAGTGTCATCTACTTCGCCCGAATGGAACAAGAAAAAACGCCCCTACCTGGTGATCGGCACGGGTTGGGTCGGTCCGCACGGTGAAGACGAAAGCGGCCGCGGTCGTCTGCTTCTTTATGAACTTGATTACGCTCAGTACGTCAACGAAGAAGGCGGCGCCACGAGTAGAAAACTACCGAAGTTGCGGCTAGTTTTTATCAAGGAGCACCGACAGGGAGCCATTTCGATGGTGACGCAGCTTGGACCGTATGTGTTGGCGGCCGTCGGATCAAAGCTCATCGTGTACGAATTCAAGTCGGAACAACTCATCGGGTGTGCGTTCTACGACGCACAAATGTTTATCGTGACGCTGAGTGTCGTGAAGGACTTCGTCATGTATGGTGATGTCTACAAAAGCGTGCATTTCTTACGGTGGAGGGAGAATCAGCGCCAGTTGGTGCTGCTGGCGAAGGACTACGAGCCATTGGCTGTGTCCGCCACCGAGTTCAGCGTGTTCGAGAAGAAGTTAGCGCTGTTGGCGGTGGACATGGACGAGAATTTGCATGTCATGCAGTTTGCGCCGCAGGATATCGAGTCTCGCGGTGGCCAGCGCCTTCTCCGTGTCAGTGACTTTCACTTGGGTGTGCAAGTGGCAAGCATGTTCCGTAAACGGGTCGATGATCCTAGCCCTGCTGTGTCTGTTACTAATAGCCGCGCGACTGCACCGCCTTCTTGCTACGTCAACGTCATGGGCAATTCAGAAGGTGGAGTCGGCGCTCTGATTCCTGTCAGTGAGCGCGTCTTCCGTCGCCTCTTCACACTACAGAACGTGATGGTCAACACGCTGCCTCAAAATTGTGCGCTGAATCCGCGCGAGTTCCGCATGCTCAAGACGAATGCGCAGCGACGGTGTGGAAGGCCTGATGCGTGGAGCAAGAAGAAATGGAAGAAGAGCTTCCTGGACGCTTTCGTGCTGTTCCGCTTTTTGCTGCTCGATTACGTGGCCCAAAAAGAACTCGCACGGTGCATTGGTACTACACCCGAGGTTGTCATTCACAACCTTCTCGAAGTTCAGCACGCAACAGCGACTTTCCTGTAAGAAGACACTAAAATGTTAGGTGCAGATTGAAAACATTTTCGAGTCAATATCGAAGGTTGATTTACAAACACAAAAAAGGTTTCCAAAAAGGTTTCCAAAATGGTAAAAAGCGTCTTCAAAATGTTAAAACTGCTTGTTATTTGTTGTCCAAGTAGCCGTCTCACTGCTATTAATAGGAGAAGGAATACCGCAATACCCGCCCATTGTTTATCCTTACATTGCTCTAATTTGTGTGTAGAGTTGAGGTTAACGCTGGTATATTCTGTAGTTCTGCACATAGTCCACCATCATCTTTGCGAAGCGCTTGTTGTTCAGTCTCGCTTCCCCAACTGCACGCTCCATGGTGAAGCCATCCCACTTCTTGTAGACCCGAAGCCGGAAGCTTTTGTTGATTTTCATGATGTTCAAGAAGGAGCTGGAGAAAATTTTCGAGTCGAAGAATTTCGAGAATTTCTGGGACACGGTTCTCTCTTCATCGTCGGCATCCGTGTCGTTGTTATCCGCACCATTCACCCGAAGAAACCTGTTGCTCCTCTCGTCGTTCAGGATAACATCAGACTGCACGTGGTTCAAACTTTCCATTGCCAAGAGTTTAGGGCGATCAGCAGCTACCAACACGGCATCGCAGCTTGTAAAAATCGCAGTTGCAACCACCAAGAGGACGTGACTCAGATGCGTGGCTAATTTGGTGTCGATTTGGGCACGCGGGACTGAGGCTTGAGTATTGGAAGGTGAGTTCTGAAGCGATAATCACGGCGGGGGTAGTGACAGCACCCGCAGGGTTGGGGAGGTGCTTTTGTTGGAGTAGCAACTTGCGAAGTGAGGCCGCTTTTGGCGTTGATCCTTTAAACCTCCTGTGAGTCAGTGCCTGAGCCAGTATTGCTGGCTACCTATCTCGTTGTGCGACCGTAAGCATATCGTTATCATTCTAACCATGCTAACTGGACGGGTAGAATGATGGCGGTATGCTTCCTGAGTAACTGAAGCCGCCTGCCTCGATTGCTGCTCAAATCGCCTGATAAAGGCTGACGCATTCTTGCACTGTGGCTGGAGAGCAAAACGCAGTACATCTGCCGCATCCCACGGGAGCGAGCCCGAGCCTGCAGCTGGCTTCAAATTTCTATGAGTGGATCGTTCGAGCACTCTCAAAAATCGCACATAATTCTGAAAGACCCTAATTCCTGTTCATCAACAACCAAGGCCAGCCCGCATTATCGGATTTAGAGATCAGCTCGTTCCGCTTAGCACAAAGTAAAGCAACTATATGAGCTGGGTGAATGGTAATTTATTACCCCTAATTGGGGTTTCAATACACTAGACTGTTATTTTGCTAATGATTAGGCAAACACTAAGCTCATCCTTGGTCTCTTGCTGGAAAAAAAAACTTTTTGAAGTATGATATTTGGCTACATTGACGCTCTGGAATTTGATGAAATTCCAAATTTAGTTGGAGTATGGCCCAGCGACGCATCTTCTATGCCTGTTTCGTAGCCGTAGTATTTATTGTGGAAACCGGTCAGAATGTCCATTGCCTATCGCCAACATAAATCATATGCCACGAAAAATATTTAGCGGTCTAAATGAGGGTGGCCTAAATCCGAGTTTGATCGCCCAGCTGGCAATCTCTTATTAAGCCAGGAACATGGCAGAGAACTTTGCAATAACATGGAGGTCGGCATTCTCCAGTACGTGCTCGCAATCCCACCAACATGCACATCAGTGCGCTCGGTGAGAAAGTCGCATGTCCTCGCCAGCTTCCTGTATACGCCCACGGGTAGCTCGATGCCTTGTAGATTCTGTGGCTTTAGCTTCCTTCACAGCATACACAAGCCATCACCCTTTCGGTGTCGCTGGTGATTAGCTCGAGCTGGGTCCAACACACTGCACCAGTTGTCTTCGGTAAATGCCACGAAGTCCTTTTGTGCTGCTCCCCGACCGTTTTAGCGTACGCATTCATATCTTGCTAAAGTGCTCGAGCTTCATACGCTGCCAAAGCAGGCCCAACCAGCTCCTCCACTTGTTCACAATAGGTCGCATACAGTCCCTCGGGGTCAAACATGAACTCAGGATTATCAACTCGCACGCTAGTCCTGCTTGTTTGGGCAATTCTTCCAATCGTCACTGAAATACGAGCGAGTGTCTCCATCTTGTGTGTTGGTTTTATATATGCACTGAAGCTTGGAATGCCGACATGCAAATTGGCATTTTGGCGTAAATCGGTAGTGACACTATCTTGAGCACTTTTCAATTCGGAATCTAATCGAGGGTTGAATAGCACTTCGATTGAAATTAAGAAGTATACAACTCTAAATAAGACTCTTAACCCCTCTAACGCGGGCGGTTTTGTCAACCCTTATGCTGTCCAGATAGGTATATGAACACTTGGTTTGACTAAACAACAAATCCGCAAATCTCTGCGACCCAATACACCCAATAAAACAGAGCACTTTAATTGGTCGATATTCACGAAACTTTAACATTTTAGTAGACGAAATGGAGCACGTCGTGCAGTTGTGCCACCACACGTTTTTAAAAATTGGAAAAATTTGGCGCGATGCCGAGTCGCTACACAAAATTAAGCTATCAGCAGCGAGCGAGGTGTTCACGCAAGTTTGACGCCTACTGCGCTCGGAGAACTGGACAAACTTGCGAGGCCTCGAGGACGGGTATCCCCCCCGGCCCGCCCGCTATAGTTCTTCCTCTGCTAACTACTACGCTTTTTGTGTGCTCTAACATTCGTTAGGAACTATTATGTGAAGCCTGGTTGCTCTGCGAAGTCTGGCAAGAAGGGGATACTTTCGTGGGGAAAACAATTTGCTGCACTACGTCTACGCAGATGCTAAATTTTGCAAACACCACAACATTCAGCTGGTCTTGAACGACCCCACAGGCTACCCACAACAAAGCAACTCTGGCACTGTTTTTTTTTTATTATGAGATGCTACTCTGTGACTGAATTGGCTTATACTGAACTTTAGAGCGAAAGTGAGCTGCCACCCAGAAGTCCCCTACTGCCCTTCCCCGGCAACTTACCAGTCATCAGGACC
Organism: Phytophthora podocarpi; assembly: GCA_001314375.1. Lineage (NCBI taxonomy): Eukaryota > Oomycota > Peronosporomycetes > Peronosporales > Peronosporaceae > Phytophthora > Phytophthora podocarpi. Next base: position 4,875 of record LGSN01000484.1, on the reverse strand, counting down.
GGGCAAGGTCAACCAAAAATGTACTACGCCAACGCCCCGGCCTGATTATGGCAAAACAAAGAAGAACCCAGCCAATGTACCAACATCAACGACGTCTAAGGACAAGAAACCTGCTACAAAGAAAAAGCTGACGAAGGAGCAGCTTCGTGAGTTGGAGGAGAAGCGACGTCGCGAGCAGTCGTCGTTCTCGACGATTTGGACTCCTCCTCGCGAGGAAGGTAATGTGCTAATTCGCAAAGTATTTTATCAAGCACTGACACTAGTTGCTGCATCGTTTCGAATTAGCAGCTTGCGCTGAGACCAAATATGATCTGGACCAGCGCAGCGGGCGACACAAAAAGGGTGGAACGGATGACCTGCGAAGCTCAACTGACCATGAGTCGGAAGGTACAGTATACCGCCTCTTATGCTAATGTGATAGGTGTATCATATCCTGACTTTGTGACGTATGCTGACTTGGACTGCATAACGTATACTGACGTTGGACGATAAGTCGATCGAGAAGGTATATCGTATGCTGATTTAGGCTATGCTGACTGGAGCAATTATTGTTCTCAGACTCTGCAGCTGTGGTATTATGGGCAATGAAAGCGTTGCTGACGCAGACAGTGCAACCAATGTCGCGCGTCGACTCGACCCTGATTACGTTGATACTTCAGAGAGTGAGGAAACGTCGTCTACCATGAGTGCTACGTCAACAATGAGCAGAGGACCACCAGCCCATGAGGAGATTGCCACGCCTGTGACTACAATCGCGTCCGCCAAAGACGTTGGCCTCGACCCAAACCTCATCTTCGAGGATTTGTCAGCGTTCCTGAACTCGGACTAGAAGGGCAGTGGTGACGAACTGAGTGATCAGGGTGAGTACCTGCCAAATTTGTCGTTTGTCGATCCAGAATCTTCGATGAGTATGTCGAACCAAGCATCGAGTCGGAGCTGGATCGAGTCCAGTGTCTGCTTTGCTTTGAAGAACAAGAACAGCTACACTTACGTGTGCAAGGTGAAATGAAAATACGTAACTAATGTTGATTTTACGATGTTGCATGTTATGTTGACAGAGTCGTCACCGGTGTACAATAACGACCAGCTGTCCGAGATGGCGAACCAGGGGTGGACGCTTCTCCCGGACAACAGTGTGGCTTCCGTAGAAAATGCTGGTGATGTTGATTCAATGTACGGCGGATTATTGCGGACTAACCTCAAGTACAGCTGCCTGTGGGCTATCCCCCCTTGCACTATTCTACTATTTCCTTCCGAAAAAACTGTGGCAGCACATTGCAAGTGAGACGAATCGATACTGACGGTAGACACTTGACGCTACGGTTGATGAAGGATACGCTAAGGAGCTGACAGTGACGCATCGCCAGCAAAAGATGAAAAGTCAGGTGCAATAGTAGATGCTGTGTTCCAAGCTTGTTCAACCACACGAAATGGTGCAATCACTGGTCCTGATGATTGCTCACGGACTAAACCCGACCAAGCGCTTGGAGATGCATTGGGCAACGAAACCACGCGGCGTCATACCTTGCGGTACCTTTGGATCCATCTTGGCACGAGATCGATTCCGCGAGATATCACGCTTTTTGCATCTATCCGACCATGTTGCTGCTGCAGCACAGAAAGATCGAGCATGGAAAATTTGCCCGATTTTATCGACACTGGAGACGACGTTCAATGCAGGATATACGCTGGGTGCATTGGTGTCACTCGACGAAGGAATGCTTCCATCGCAAACATCATGACCGACAAGGACATACCTGAAAGACAAACCCGACAAGTGGGGGTCCAATGGTGTGTTGACGTGCTGTACTGTCTCGGGGTATTGCAAACAGTAATCTGATTTTATCTTTTTACAGATATGCTGACATATTTTGTATTATTCTGGTGGAAGGTTAGGGAGGAAGAAAACGGATACGATTCAATCTATTGACACAAAGAGTGGCCCCGCCGCCGTTACCAGAAATGTAGCATGCGTTTTTCGGGGTCAAGCATACGAAGGTCGCCGGCTCATCGTTACAGATCGCATCTACACTTCCATACCGCTAGCGCAGCATCGGTGGACCATGGGCTTCAACTTCTGTGGCACTATTAAGAAGGGTCGCAAGGGCTGGTGGCTCTCGCGACACACAACCCAGATTTGGTCGCGTTGGGTTGGGTTGATAACAATCCGGTGTACGTCCTGGCGTTGCAAGTGTCTACGGAGCTCACGACAGTATCGCGTCGAGAAAAGAATGGATCGCTAAAAACGGTCCCTTGCCCTGGATCAGTGAGTACATACTTCGAGAATATGGGCGGAGTTGATCGTCTCGATCAACTGCGGCTTCAGTCTTATTCTATCCAGATGGCCTGCAGCTATGAATGATTCACGCTATTCCGATGAGTATACTGTCTAATTCTTTAATATGATCCTCTTTGCATTATTGAAACAGGTTCCGGAAGTGCTACAAGGGGTTATATCTCAGTCGCGTGGATATGTCATTTGTGAACGACTACATCACGCACAAGTGCGACGCAGAGAAGGTGCACGAGAAGCCCCACAGTCATTACGAATATTTGGCCACGCTACCGTAGCTCCACATCCGTCAGTGTCAAAAGAGGTTTACCACATCGACGGCGCATGAAGCAGCGCCAGCTATCGCCAGCCGACCAACGCAAGATCATGTACTGGTTCAGTCGGCAGATACAATATTGAATACAGGCGTTGCACGTGTTCGTCAGCGCTAATGTAAAGTGTGTTCGATCTACAAGCCCAGTTATAAGAAGCGAGGAGGTACTTCTTCATTCTACTGCCCGCAATGCTCAGAAGGAATGCGAGGTCCTGTAACGCTCTGCAACAAGGTGCGTCACCACGAGACGAACGCTGTAAAGGACCCTCCAGTTACATAAGTAGGTAGGCCAGCCCGTGAGTAGCACGTGCTGCTGTGTCACTTTCCGATTGGCTAAAAGTGGGGATGTCAGGACCCATTCTAGCCAATCAGGCGTTAACCATCTTTTGAGTGGCTCACACGAGGCCAGGGCCAGCTGCCCTGGTCCTAACCTAAAACAGAGTTAATTTTGCCTTGAATCTCACGTTTGGTCTCGTTATTACGAGTTTCCTCGACGCTACGTGTAAGCTAGTAGCGGATAATCACTTGGCCCGTTACAAACACGGGCCTGACACGCGCCCAAATCTGGCACATTACGTGGCAAAACGGCGAGTTTGCGCCAAAGGCTGGCCACGTTAGAGACCGCGGGGTGTTAGCAAGTAACGATAGCTAATATATTCCTGTTTGTCTGCTATACTTTGCTGGTTTTCCTTTTGAGCTCTCGTTGTGCTAATGGACCAGATACGGTCGCATACTCAACATACGTGCTGCTGTCCGCGCGCCATCTCCAAGTGACAACATCGTGTTATCGCTTCATTTTTTCTGATCTTTGACAAAAGATGATTGTCTACTCGCGCAAATCCATGATCTTCGATCGAAATATTACCGACGAGGTTAGCAACACAACGAACAGAAAATGTGCGAAAATACTAAGTTCATTATGACATAGTGAAACGTAGGCGATTCCTTAAACCTTCCCGGGTGGTATAAGGAATCACCTAAGCTGTTCTTGTCAGCAGTCCGCGATTAAGGGGTTAAACAGCTGATTTAGAAATAGATTAGACATTCCGACCAATGTTTCGATAAAATTAAGAGCTATCCAAGCTCTTCAACGCTTTGTGTTACAAGCGTGCACAAGGTTGAATGAAGAAGTTTGATACGTAGGAAGCAAAGTCGATAGTCAGTCAGGAGACGTATGAGCGATGTGAGTAGTAAAGGTAAATCCAAAAGTGACCATCACTCTCCTCGGCCTCCGAGCTTGATGACTGGCCCAACAGGATGACCGTCTGGCCCGACGCGTCGCTTAGATCAGATCCATCGTACTCGAACGAGTTGGACATCGATTCGTCGGAGGCGTAGTCTACGTCCATTGAGTCTGGTAGTGAAGGGGTAGTGGTCGTTCTTGAAACATGGTAGATTGGAGAATGCCCACTTCAGCACAATAAGGCGAACACTGGGGTATTACGACACTGCACTCGCGATGCCACGGTACGACTTCGCGAACGATCAAGCGACTGGCGAGGGAGCGACGAACGGTGGCCTGCAAGCGCACAACAAAAAGATCTTGTAGGAAAGGCAGCTCAATCAAGTTTATTACAGAGTATACATAAAACCTCTTGATGGTGATAAAGTTTGATCCTATGTTGACCCAAAAAGACGGTAATCCGTTTTGATCCGTTTTTGACCCAAGAAAGGGTTGACCCAAATTTGACCTACGCAGCGGATTGACCCAAAACAATTGGTTATCCCGTTGTGGCCCTTGCAAACCCGGAGAGCCCTGAACGCAAGTGTCCTGAGATGGTTGGCCAGGTCGAAAGTCTGAACTTAAATGATGAAGAAGATGCCGTTTCAGACTTTTTGACTCAAGGATTTGCAAGTACCCCAGTTCAGGTGCTGAAAGAGATATACGCACGGTGTATGCGCGTATCAACGAATTAATTGGACCTGGAACCGCCAGTCTATATTCGAGAAGGTAGTGAACCGATGGCCCAGTTGCGTGACCAGTTCACCATGCTGCCGGAAGTCAGGATCTGAGTCGCGCGTGCAAGATTGAAGAAGCAGATATCGGAGTCCAAGGTGTTTCAACACCAGTAATGGATTAGAAGCCGACGGAGATCCTGTAATATGATCGCAAGATCTTCTTAGGTGACGGAAACGCTGCTCCAGCCCCTGCTCGTGATGTGATCAACGATCCGGGCGTAGGAAATGCGTGTCCAGTGTCTCAACACGCAAAGCAAATTGCCCCACACTTGCTGGTCAAGGTCTACGAGTTACTCAAGAAACTCCTGGT
>LGSN01000483.1:0-27441 GCA_001314375.1 Phytophthora podocarpi | reverse complement strand
CTGCCAGCCATAGGTCTGGGTGCTGCACGCAAACTGGTCAAATACCTAACCTAAATGGACATTCGGTCCAATCACGAAATGACGCGTCACATCCCTCTTCAAGGAGATGTGACTCTACCTACTTTTGTAACGGGGAATGCCCCGTTACAGTTTGGAATTTGTTTTGTCCATGCATCCTGAGGCAAGGCAGTTTCGAGATAGGGCATTGCCGCATTACGACGAGCTGCTTGTGCTCTTGGGTGATGGAATTGTTACTGGGCACTATGCTAGAGCTCCGTTTGGAAACGACAGTGCTGCTGGACAGAAGTCCGACAGTGACGATTCAACAACTCCATTCAACCAACAGCCCGCGTAGAGCTGCAACTTGGAAGTACGGCAACTCCGCGGACACCGAGAACTTGGTGGCTCCGGAAACTCTTGGTCATCTGGAAACTTTAACGCCTCGGGGTCGACCGGGAACTCCGGGTCGTCCAAGAACTTTACCAAGCCGGGAAGTCCTGAACGTCCGGATTGTCCGGGCCCAGGAAATTCGGCCTCATTGGGGTTTGATGTATCTGTCGCCGCAACCATGCCCTTCGGCGCCTATGACACTGACGCCATCGACGTCACTGATACCGTCAACAACGTAGAGATTGCAATGACCAATAGACATGTTAATTGGCATCGCCAGAGCCGCCGTCGAACAAGTGGATAATGCATTTCGGACGCCATAGAGCTGTTTGTCGAACGCCAACTTCGTCAAGTACGCCAACGAGCTCATTCACAGGTACATATTACAATTACCAACTTCATGACGGAGAACAGCATGGGGTGAGTGCATCAGAACATATTCGCTACGTTAACTACTTCGTGGGTAATCCTGTGGCAGCCGAGGCTTTTTATATACATGACAACGACATGAAGGCCGCCCAGTATGGTACCCCCTAAAGTCCTTTTCACTTGTAATCTCTCTCTTAGCTAGGCTACGTATAATAATATTATACGTAGCCTAGCTAAGAGTTACCTTAGACCACAACAATGTTATATCTTCCTGCTAGATAAACTTTGTGATCATTCACATTTGCTGTGCGATCTCGTCCCGGAACCTTACTGCGTTTGCCGTCTCCACTTCAATACTGACTTCTTCGACTTGTATGTTCTCATCTGATGATACGGGGTCTGAGCAATCCAAAGGACCGACAGGTTCGCCTACGCAACGAATAAAATTGTGCACCATGGCTGCACCAAGGACGAGACGACTTGACTATCGAATTGGTACGGACGCATAGACGTTAGTAGCGTTTTCTTCTTCTTCAGAACGTCAAATTTCCTCTCAATCAGGTCGCGCAGAGATGAATGGCGCAAGTTGAACTGCTCTTGCATGTTTTGAGATTTCACATATTCCGATTCCCATTCTTTCAAGTGGTATCGAAGTTCACGATAATCTCAACGAATCCAGATTAAGGACAAAATCAAAATCAAAAGATAGCCCGCCCGCTCAGCAACACGTTTAGTTAATGATGCTATAAAGTCGGTATGGACGTGTAGCTCTTGATTAGATCAATTGGGTGGTGTCGCCACCATCTCACCAAAACGCCTTGACGGGGGCAGAAATTGGCAAATTCCAAGTGTCATTAATAATATATCAAAAGCCGCTTTGTCCTTAAGTTAAGGACAAAATCGGCATTATCTAATAATACATTGTAGTTGTTCTCTGAATTTTTTTCTGAATATCTCTGTGATCCAAATCTCCGCTTAAAAAGCATATTCCTCAAAAAGCGGGAAAACCACGCACTCGCACTCACTGAAAAATTCATCTCAACATCTAATAACCTCCAAGATCTGACAAAAATACACGTAAATTTCGGGTTTTGGTCATAGTCCTCTCATAACGCAACTTCAAGTCGTAGACTATAGAGATCACGACGCTAGCACGTACAAAGCCCTCTCCAATCACGAATAAATAGCGAGAACTGAGCATCTAGGTGGATGTCGCTTGTGGTTCACCTCGAGTCGGTGGATCAACTTTCAGTCAACATCAGAACAGAAAACGAGAAAATCGCAATAGAAAAATGTCAGCAGGGGACATCACTTCCAGTACAGAAGCAGCCAGGGGTTTCCAACCCGTCGCAGTTGGCACCCACGCGCGCCACTTAAAGAATAGCACGCTAAGGATCAGCACGAAGAATCGGATGAGTATTTTTCACCGCCATAGCGGAAGCATTTTAAATGCTCTGGAAATGAACTGGTTAATAGTACTATAGAAGCATTGAGTAGGAGTGGTTGGAGGCTTCACACAGGGCAACACGATTGCTGGGAGTAAGTACAGCTGGGAATCGTTATGAGTATATTTAGACATGCCCTGCACCTATAAGTCTTGATACCCTCTTGTTCACTTAGCAGAACCGTCTTCATTCCCGCAGCGACTTGTGCTCATCAATGCTTTCATCGTCTTCACCGGCGCTGATTCCAAGTTGATTCGGAACTTCCACACGAAGGTCAGCCAGTTTCGTGTTAAATTGGCACGCTTCGCCTCGAAAGACGTCCAAACCGGTAAAACGTGAAATACACACGATATCACCCGGCGTCGGAATTCCTTTGCAGCCCTCAACTTCGTCCCAAATCGTTGCTGTCATCAATTCTTTGTCAGTGTCAAAGTTCCGTTCGTCTCCATACTCATAACCCTATTGATTTGACAACCCATACCAGAATACGGTGAGCATACGTGGTAGGAATCCCACAAGAAGCGACCGTAGATGGACACGCCCTCGTTAGGTAGTTTGGGCTCCTTCGCGTACGCTCGCAAGTCTACATTTTCGTACTCGTTCATCAGTATCAAAGTAGCAATTTTATAGTCAGCAATTTGGTACCTTGAGCCGTTGCAATTTTCCGCTCCGTCTTCGAAGCAGCCGCTTCACGTCGCACATCACGCCGCTTCTTCAGGGCGATACATAATCCTTTGGCGCTGGTAGATTGGGTCTTTTGCCAGCCGTCTTCGACACTGCTGGTTTCTTCCGGTCAGCCTTGTTTTGGAGCTGGTTCTCGGTGGCATTGCAAATGCTTTCTTGCTTTTTGACGAAATTGATACTGGCAACCATGGTTCCAGTTGCAACTGGGGACGTAGTGTGGCACTAACATTCATTAACGTACAGTTGGCCATTGCTGTGATCTCGTCCCAAGAATAAAATGGCCTAGTTGTCCAAGCTTCAACCCGCAAAACTCTACCGTCTTCTCCCTCACCCATATACAAGCTCGTTGCAGTTAATCAACATGCAAACGTTCTCATGATGTATTTTGTCTGTGGTTCACGCTTTGTTTTGTGGCTCAAGATACACGCTACCTCTTGTTGTTACGGCAACACCCTGTCGCGAAATGGGAAAGTACATGTCGAAGTGGCTGTCATATTCGAGAAGCATGCATTCCTGATAAACTCTCGGTACGCTCGGTACTATGATCGCTAAAAGATTCATTACGAATCTCACACGGGGTTGGATAAATACTAGTAACACGCTCATGGAGCCTAGAAGGAATTTAAGTGACTGCTCATGCGTAGGGACATACCATGGGCACAGCAAGACGACCAAACGCAAGTGCTGTCAGAACCACAATGCTATTACCAAGGTAGACGCTAAACGGCGCAAAGCTGAATACGACCGTACTCGCTATGCCAAGGCCGACGAAGCTACTCGCCATCAAAGGCGCCTGCGTCGACGGCGTATCGTACCAGTGGAAACAAACACGATGTTGAACCACCAGTAGTGGCCCCACCATTTACTCCACTGAAGCCTGAAACAATGGCTCGTTTGTTCGCGGACTGTAGTAGTCGTGTTTCAATTGGAGCAATTCAGGAGAAAGTGTGCTGTGTTTGCGATTGCTACCACAGCGTCTCTGACATGAATGAAAAGGTACTGTGCCGTAACCCTGTGCTTCTGCGATCGATGCGTAAACGACTGAAGCCGCCGGCAAAATTACCACCAGAGCTCTTGAAACTCTACAGCGTGGCATCTGTGTCGAACAAGCTCAAAGGTTTGCTACTGTCCAGAGCAGGCGTCGACATCGATCGTGGTGTAGTGAAGTTACAACTATGTACTTCGTGCAGTTCGTCATTGATGAACAATGCGCTTACTGCACCACAGAAGTTTGCTATTGCAAATGGTTTGTACTTCCAGCCCGATTTCACGACACAACAGTGACGGAAAATGCTATGCTAAATCTTGCACAACCCACGCAATTCGTGTCTGTGGTTCGCGGTGGGCGTCCCAGTTCTATTCGATCACACGCGTACTACTTCCGAGCGAACCCCGCTCCACTGGCTAGATTACTTCCCGAATCAGTGGTTACGAAAGGGATCATTGGAGTGTCAATGGTGGGAGCAATGACACCGCGCCAAAAAGCAGAAACGTCGAAGCGATATAGCGTGCGTGTGCCTCGTATTCGCGATCAGTATGAGTGGTATCATTTGAACAACAAACTCTACCGCAACGTGGTGCTTGACGGTGATTTTGAGGCGGATTTGGATTCTCGCGCTGCTGCTGTCCTAAACGATAATACAGGAACTGAGGATAAGGAGAAAAACAGTGACGTTCAAGTAGCAAACGCTTTGGATGATTCGCATTGACGCTTTAATGCTCCCTCGCCGGCGTATACAAGAGCTTGTGACGAGGATGAAACTTGCGAGCAAACTGCCGTTGCGCTTGTGACGAATTTCACGACTGATGATTATAATTTGCAAGCTCGCAGAATTTTGAACCCTGGTGATGACGTCGCAGTTTGGAGATCCTCAGAAGTATTGTCTGATTTTGCAGCGGCGTATTGGGCGCACGCCTTCTGTGAACTGTTTCCATTTGGCAGTGGGGGCCTGGATGAACCACGCGCGGTGCATATTGGTATTGCTAAATACTTACGGTACTGTTTGCGACTCTCACATCGACGACATTAAAGACACCCGTCGTTTTTGTTAGTTGCATTTGACGTGCTGGCCCGTCATGAAGCGATGCGCGCTGTGTACTTGCGTGCGAAGCTTGCACCACACGTACTAAGTAGCGCGGCAAGTGTGGATCGCTCTGAGTTGCTAAGTCATGTGGAATATCAAGAGAAAAGGCTGAGCACAATGAGTCGAAGAGAGCGATTGCCGGACCCTCCCCAACAATCCCAAGCAGTGAGAGATTTGTTTTCTGGTATATCCACTGGGCTACGTGCGCACTGGGGGACCAATGAAGAACGCGCAGATGCACGAACAAAAGTAATGTCGATGCAATTAGATCTTGGTCAACCTTCGATATTTTTTACGCTTTCACCAAGTAGCTCCGGAACATATTACGTTGGAAACCTTGCAGGTGATATTTCAAGTGATCTATTGGATCGAGCCCGAACTTCAATAGACGAGTGTCTGGAATTTACGCAAGCTCGTCTCGGTATGATAGCTACAAAAAAACCAACCACGTGTGCGAGGTGCGTTTCCAAAAAGCTTCTACATGTACTATTATCTTGCTGTTCTTGCTGTTCTTGCTGTTCTAAGTTAATGAATTTGTCTACGGTATGATCAGGTATTTTTACCACATAATTAACGTATTCATTGATGTGATGCTCAATTGGGATCAAGAAAAACACTTGGCCAAGCCAGGATTCGGCCTTTCGGTCGGACGTTGGGCTTCTTTGGAGTAACAGAGTCGCAGAATTCAACAGGTGACTTACACAGTCACATGCTGATTTAGATTGATGGAATGCCGCGCACGGTGGACGCATACAATGATGCATGTAAGTCGCTCGACTTTCAAACTCAAATTGCCGAGTATGTCGGTTCAAGCGTGAATGCTTCTTATCCCATCACGGATGACCGCTGTCCTCGTTGTGGTCGAGAGCAACTGCTTCCAACAGCGGTAAAAGTAGAAGCGTTTCGCAAACCGAAAAATGGGGCATTACGTTCAAGTACGTCAGAATGTGCAGGTTGCCGAACTAGCTTTAGCGCAAATGAAGTCGTTGAAGGACAAATGAATCGATTATCAAGCGAATTCTCTGTGGATCCAATCCTATGGAGCTCTGAATACGTGCATTACAAAGTCGCCATGCCTGACCCGCTGCCAATGTTTGCACCAATTGGAAAAGATGTTTAATGCAGTCTGTTGGAAGCCGCTGCGTTGTTGCGTTTTCAGACGCATCATTGGTTCCGTTGTCGTTCTTGCTTTAAGCAAACACGCAGAACCCCAAAAGCAGACCTGTGCCGAATGTTTCCCCCCAAAGAAGCGTGCGCTGCAACCAGATGTCTAAATGATGATTCCTTGAAGCTTGAACGCAAAGTGGGCTGTGAATATCTCAACGCGTATTCCCCCTTGCTGACACGCGTTTTCAAATGCAACCATGATCTCAAGTTTCTTACCGCTGGTGAAGGCCCCGAAAAGGCATACTATATGTTGAAGTATACAACAAAAGCGCAAAATGCGTTGGAAAATCCGCTTGCGATATACACACACGCATTTGACAAGGCTAACGCCAAGCAAGTGCCAACTGATGAAGCCGTTGAAGCGGGAAAGCGATGTGTACAATCGATGTGCTGCGCTCTCTCGAAACCGCAAGAGGTAGCTGCACCTATGGCAGCTCTAAACGTGCTTCGGGAGTCCGCGTTTTACGCGTCCGCAGAATTCGTAAAGGTGTCTTTAAACGCTTTCTTGGATATTATGTTTAAGAACGAGCCGGTGGATGTAATGCTAAGCTGTTCTGACAAAAGTACTACCTATAAGCCAACGAGTGCAATCTTCGACTACGTCTATCGACCTGTAGCGCTAGCAGACGTCCCTTTAATTGATTTTTCGCGATAGTGGACAAAGAAAAACCTGACTGGACAGCGATTTATGCGCGACTATGGTCATTACGATACACATATAATTCATTGCATATCAGTTCCTGCCGTAGCTACAATAATAGGAAAACGCCTCCCGGATGCCTGTACTGACAACATTCCTGCTGAAACAAAACAAAGACTTCAGCGGGCGTTGTTGGCCTTATTCAAGCCATTTAGAAAAGCAGAGGACTTCAATCCACGCAACTGCGTGTTTGACGACATGTTCAAGTATTGGTGGGATCATGAAGCGCCCGACAGTGCACATCGGTGTCTCGAGCACTCGAGCGATTACTATACGTCACGAGAACTAGCGCGCACGCGTTCAGATGAAAATATGGAGCGGTTCCGAGCAAGCGAAGGCGCTAACGGACTGGATGACATTGAAAATGATGACAATCTTGGTGGAAGCCTGAACGTGGAGGAAAGTGAGATTGCAAATTCCGATGTTCCCATTGTTCTTGTGATGGTGATGTGTTTATGCCTGTTCCAGTAACAAGCAACATATCGCTCTTAAAAAAGGGATTATTATCGTCTAAACTTGCAGCTAACTCAACTCCAAATGATTTAGTACTTGACTTGCCGTGTCTCGATCAATTCGAATGGAGTGCACGAATAACTGAAGCAGAGGAAACATTTTCGCAAAAAAATGCAAGCACTTCCCCGATTAACGCAACTGTTACACGTTCCGACAATCCAACTCGCGTCCGAATGCTACTGGATAATGGAGATGACAATGAAATCTGGCCCTATTTTCGTTCTGAACAATCCAGCCCCCAAGCGCTCTACGAGAAAGCATCGCTTCAAGACGTATCAAAGTTTTTCCATCTAAATCGCAAGCAGCACAAAATCTTTGTACGAGCTGGATCGCGACTGCTTCAATCGATTGTTGAAGAAGACAGTGATAATGTCGAACACATGATTGGATTTCTTACCGGCCTACCAGGATCTGGAAAAAGTTGCGTGATAAAAGCACTTCAAGGTCTTGCGAAGGCATGGAAGTGCCAAGATGCCATAGAAACTGTGGCGCATCAGGGTGTCGAAGCCAAAGCTGCCAATGGCCAAACTATCCACAAACTATTCCAATGGAGCGTTAACTCAAACTGCTACACCAAACGATATAGTCTGGAGCAAAAAGAACGGTTTGCACCCTTGAAAATGTTAATTTTGGATGAAGCATCAACCGCTGACGTCAAACTCATTGGCATGATTGATCATGCCTTACGCGAGCTGAAAAATAAGCCCAATGCCGTCTTTGGTGGGATTCACATTCTTTTTGTTGGTGATTGGCTCCAGCAGCTGCCGGTTGCAGGGGTTCCAGCATTTGTAAGCGATCAAGAAAAAACTCCAACATCGACACTTCAACTTATTTTGCAAGGCTTCGAGGTATTGAAGCGTATCGTAAAGTCAACGAAGTTGTCGTTCTCGATGAGAGTATGAGACATAGAAATGATCCCACATGGGTCAACATTCTTAGTCGATGGCGATACAGCGACTACAGAGAAGAAGACATCGAATTTGTTAACAAACGGTGCTACAAAGAAAACTGGAAATCTGCCACAGCTGATACGAAGACTTCCTGTCCGATCATCGTAACTTCTAACACTCTTCGATGCGGGTTTAACGAGGAATCCGCAAAAGTGTTTTGCCAAAGTAAATCTAAGCCTTTGCACCAGTTTCCAGCGACTGTGACTCGACAACGGTTCCAGCTATCTCCTAATGAGCAGCGAAGTCTAAAGTAACTTCGCGACGACAAGACTGGCAACATGCCAATTATACTCAACCTGGCTGTCGGAATGCCAGTTCAATGCACGGAGAATGTGAGTCGAGCGCTTCAATTCGCGAATGGGACGATTGGTCACGTCGTATCATTTCAGCCTAGCCAACATGACACAGTACAAACAAGCACAGAATTGATCGTGAATGGTGAGCTGCACGTCCGTATTCATTCCAAGCCACCGGAAATTGTCTTCGTGAAACTACTAGGATACGACGATTTGGCTTCCATTGTTGCAGGTTTACCTCCCGGAGTTGTCCCCGTACAAGCCCGTGATAAAATTGGAATATGCGTCGAACTACCTCAGCGCTCCTTCAGTATTCAAGTCTGTCAAGCCCCGCTAGTACCCGCATTCTCGCTTACATCGGAAAAATGCCAGGGGCTCACGGTTGAGAAAGTTATAATTGGGCCTTTGCGTCATTCCACCAGGAAATCTCCCCAACGCTCTTCATTCTACGTAGCAGTCACTCGTATCGCAGCTGTATCTTACTGAAAAGCTCACCACGAAAGCTCTCAGCTATTTCACTCCTAACAAAGCTGTTCTTGAAGAAACTCGACGACTTGAAGCTTTAGAGAAAGAATGCGATGCCCGCCATCGAAGACATTCTACCTAGGTCAAGACACATTGACATAACCTCGTTTTAAATTTCAGAGCTCATCCGGGCGCTAGCGCACGGCCTCGTTTGGTCGGCATAGGGGAATATCCCACCAGATATGTTTTAACGGACACTCATGCAAGCCAGAAGCGCTATACAGAGCTGTATGACAGTTTGTATCCTTAAATCAGGCGATAAGGACAAAATCCCAGCGATTTCGAGAAGGTGTGATCTATTTTTGTTCTTTAAAATAAGTACAAAATTTGTTGGGGATAAGAAGTCAGTGTATCTGAAGTAAGACTCTAACCATCGATCACCAAGAAACTATTTTCAATCAACGCGAGGAAAACCACGGCCCATAGCGTCAATCAACACTCTGCCATCATGAGCTGGTCCTTCCCATCCTGCTAAAACATAGCAGAAATTTATGTCAAAGTCGCATGCAGCGAGGACATTTTGCAAAAGATATCCTCGAAAAGGAGGAGAATCTTCACTTCGAACAATTGCCGGGATGTGCGTACCTGTGTCAACAATTATAATAGTGAATGCAATGGCAATATATATATATATATATATACAGTATGTATGTACAGACAAGTCTTAGAATATACAATCAATGACACCGATACATTTTCTAAAATATGAATAGAACTTTCATAAAGCTGTAATATGAGCTGGTGTGTTAGAAGACGGTGTACGTATGTAGGCGTCTCGAACTTGCGCGAGTGCTGAAAGAGTTTGATGCACAGCATCAGACACGGTTGATCCACTGTGCTGCCATCGTTTTTCATTGCTACGGTTGGTTAATCTCGACAACACACGCAAGAAGATCATCAGGTTTTCGTCACAGGTTACTTTGTCAGTAGATGTAACGAGCCCAACATTATCTAGAACGTGCAGCAGCAATATAAAAGAACGTCGCTGTATTTCTCGCCCTGTGATAGAAACTCTTTTCGTTATCCGATGCCAGTAGTTCACGCAGGTACGCTGGTCCTTGGAGAATCGATGTGTTGCGCGGAATTTTTGCGTAGTTGGAGCGCAAGTATGGCGCGAGCGCGACGATCGTCGCGAGCATATTCTCTTCCGTCGATGAAGTACTTCCGTCGCTTTCGGCGGTTTTTTTCTTTTGCTGTGGTTTGCATGACCGAAGACGAAGTGAGCCAAGAGCCATCACCACGTAATCGAATACATTATTTCCTGGATTAAGTGATATCGGTTTCTCACAGCTACATACTAAGGGGAGGTAGAATTAAGACAACTCGCGCCTAAATGACATGTCATCTCGACTCCAACTGACATGGCATTTCACGATCAAATAACATGTCATGTGGCTCCAAATCGAATCACCCACATCTAGAGGTGGATGCTTTGATTTGGATTGATTTTGAAAGGCGAATGCTAAGCTCTCTCTTTTTGAGTTTGTTCGCGTATCATATCCTAACGTGAATGGTAACATTCCGATGTGTATGTCTCTAGCCGTGTCAAGAAGCCGAACAGCGGCGAACCAAGTACCGGCAATTCACCTGTCTCACGACGACGGTTGCAGTGAAGTTGCATTGGAACTGGCCCTGCCGGCGCGTTTTATCTTCAATCTGACTAGTTTGGCGCTCAATTATACCGAGGAGTCACGTATCCTGTTCATTTTTCTGCTGCCTCTGCTGCATGAGGGCTGAAGCAAACTATGGGCTAAAAACGTAGAGAACAGCTGGCTTAGAGAAAGGACAATTTCACTATCGAAAGTAACAGCAAGGACCTCGGCGCCCGTAAGATGCCCGTATCCACCGACCTCAGATAGCTTAGGGGAGGGTTAATTTGGACTATTAGAAACACCGCCAGTTCAGAAAAGCCACTCGCCTACGATGGAATGTAGGTAGAAGGTCCGCGCTGAGTACTCCCCGCACTGTGACATATAATGTGGCACGGGCTGCCCCCACAAGGGAAACCTAAGCCTTTTTGGCTTATCAGATGAGGTCTGAAGCATTAGGCTCGGCGAATTGTGCTCGACAAAAACATTCGGTGCACATTTTCCTAAATGCAAAGTGAGTTATTTAATTTAAAACATTATAAAATTTATATCCAAATTTTACTCTTTGGGCTTCAAGTTGCAGCATTTGGTGCTGCTGTGGCACCGCAATGAGGGCTACTGCTGCGTGAGGACGTCGTGCAGAGGATAACCTGAAGTTCTGGGCATCCGTAGTGCGTCCAGGCATCGCTGTCGTGGCGAGGCTGCTGCTGTAGTTGACGGGAGCTGGCGTGATGTGGCGGTCTGGCCCTTAGAGTTCACGATACAGTGCTTGGTGCTCCTGGCGATGCCGTGGTGCCAGCGGTAATGGTCGTGCTCGCTGAAGCTGGCAGCTGACAGCTCTGGAAGTTGTTCGAAAGTGGCGGTTGGGATGACTACTTTACATGAAGATCTTGGAGGTCGCTGTACAGGAGACTATCGCAGATGGCTACCACGGTTTCGAAGCACGAAATACGTCAATATCAATGCCGAATAAGATACAGCTCGAAAGTGAGGAGATGGAGAGCTGCGGTAAGAAGTGTTGGAAGTTCTAAGTGGCGCCGTGATTGACTTCTGAGGAATGCAGTCTTGTCGAATTGACTGTCTCCATCAAGGAGGTTTAAGCGCGCTGGGTGCCGTAGCGGCAGGTGGCGATGCACTTCAACATTGTAACGTCAGTATAACTCAAATCGCTACCCTTTACTCAAAGCATACAAGTTTATTGGAATCGGAATGTTGAAGTTGTAATCTCCCACCCCCTGTCCCCATTAGCCTTGCGTCCTTAGTCCAATTGCCTCACTTTTATTCGGCATTTTCTCCAGATGACCTCGATAAAGAAGCCAAGCAAGCCCAAGAGCACTTGCGATGTTGAATGCCTAGCGTCAAGTGGCAGGAATAAAATGAAGACAAAAGCACCAGCAGCAGCTTGATCGTGAAAAGCTGAAGAAAGAAATGGAGGCACGCAAAGCAACTCAGCGCCATGAGGTTTTGATCTCTTTAGTCAACGAAGGAATGTCACCGTCCGAGATGAAAGCTATGCTCGATCTTTACGACAGCCGTGAGTAACTTTTAAGATGCCAGACGGTGACTAGAAGCATATATTTGGTTTGTTCCGGAGGTGCGCAACTCGAGTAAATATTCATCGTTTTAGAACTGCAATAGTTTGATTCACCCTTTCACGCTCGTTAGTTATGAGCTTCTCGATCAACCTCGAAGCATCGTTGAATCAAATTAAGATGACTTAAATCCTAGTTTACCATGGCTGCTATTTGTTCGCACTACATTAATCTTCTCTGAGCCAAAGAATTCCTCCACTGTTATGACCATTTTTAACTGCTTGTTTTGTTTTACTCGACAGTGGAATGGGAACGTGTCGTCGTCGTCATTACCCTCGCTTTCATGATCCGATTCGTCGCTCGAGGAACTGTCTTTTCGTCGGTAGTGCAATCATCACCAAAATCAATGGCCATATTGTGGAGCGCCGCGCAGACATTAACCCACCGCAACACACGCTCCATGCCTTTTCACCTTGATCTGAATGCATAGTTCTCTGAGCGACGACCATCTTCCTTTCAGAACACCTATCGTGTGTTCGTTCACTACGCGAACATGGGCGACGCAGGTGTTGAAGGCTTTGTTGTCATCATCTAATTGATCATGTTTGTAGCGACGGGACTAAAGTGTTGTGGGTTTTGTCTGCCGGATCTGCTGAATCGGCTAGCAGATACTGGTTGCTGCTGAAGAATACCTATTGTGGTCAACGTCATCTTGTTATAGGCTGTGTTGTCGGCACACGACCCCGTCCGCCCGCTGAAAAAAGAAATAATTCGCCGTCGATCGCCGCACACAACTTGAGTATTCACGTTGTATCGGTGTTTTCGATCGAAAAAACACTGACCATCCACTGCTGGATTTTGTGATAGCGAAAACGTTGTACCGTCAATAAACCCGATGCAGCCTGGAAATCCCTGACGAGCCATTCGTCGCGATATTCTCTTTCTCTCCGTGGAATCTGGCCATTTTGTTGTGTGTTCGAATAAGTACGAACTTAAGTCGAACATATCACGTTTTTGACCTCAGTTAGAAACAGATGCTCGAACGCCTGGACTGTATGGCATAACAAGGATAAGTGACTTTGTTGAACACCATGGCAACTAGGGCAGCTGTAAGAAAGAGAACCCAACCGGATGAAGAGCTGGGGACGGCACTGACTTTTAAATTTGTCGATCCATCTGACGGCTAGCCAAACAACGACTACGGGTTCACGACAACAGCACATTTGATGAACTCCATCGACAAGTCAACGAGGGCAATTACTACACGAGCCGTACAAAGGGCGCACGTCCCCTTGCCAACTCCCCAAATATTCCTGGTATGCGCAATCGATGCGCCACTGTCGTTTGTACCCAGTCGATCTAATGCGGCAGCAAGTTGAAGCCACAATGGTGCTTGAGGATGTAAGCTGTTATTCTAGAAAACTCGATGACTGGCAATCTTGCCGCTAATATAGTCAAATGCTGACCTCGTAGTGCGTGTGAGCTGACGGAAGTCATCATCTTCAAGAGTTTGGAAATAGCCTCTCGGCTTCTGCGTTTAGTTTATTCCCTTTTCGCGTCATATAACGCCGAGACAGAATGAGAAGCAAGATCTCGTGTAGCTCTTCAACCAAAAAAAAAAATTGACTCGAAAGGAAGCCAATCAACCCAGTCGACATACGAAGCAAGTCCTACGAGGTCTTCATCGTCCTCGTCTTCGAGAATAGCGAGCGCTAGGAGGTCGACAACCTCCCCGATGAGAAGCTGACGATCGCTTATCGTTGGCATTTAAGGCATATGCTTGTAGTTTGGTGGCGTGTAAGTGTGGCAGTGTTCGGGATTTTCACGCATGAGCGACTGTTCAAATTCAGATAATCCCTAACTCCGACATCCCCCTGAGAGGTCGCAGGAAAACAGCACACTATTTGCCATTCCGGTGCCATGTCATTTGGAGTCAACAGATGACATGTCATTTGGGCGCGAGTTTCTTAATTCTGAACCCACCTATTGAGGGGATCGGAGAATACATATATTGTGAAAACCGCTTAGTTTGCCGTTTGACACACAAATCGATTGATAGGACCCCGTTTTATCGAGATAGATTTGCATATTGGTCGCATACCCCTAACACGCTTGAGAGATTAGTAGCGCACACATAGAGCTTAAACAGCTGCCTTTGCTCTAACCGGCCAATATGCACGCCTATCAATCAGAATGCCCACCTTCTGCTGCGCAATGTGCGTTGTGCTGCAATGGATCCACCAGGCTTTCTGTACTCTTTTTTATGCTCTTCTTCGCGTATCGCTCGACTCCGTCAAAACTGCCTGCATCTGTGCACACCTTGATAGTAGATAACTTTAATTTGTAGAATATCTTTTCTTTGGAATAAGGAAAATCTGATATAATCCGCAAAAATCTGTTTAAAACTTACGGATAACTTACCGTCATATTCCCAAATGATATTCCAGTTGAATACCGCACGCAGGAGATCAGTAATTTATGCGACATATGGTCATTTTCATATTCCAAAAGTCGCGTTATTCCAGAAACTAAAGTTCTCTAGTACTCTGGTTACCCACGAACAGTTTGCACGCTGGCTCGTTAAACTCCAACTCCTTCAATAATTTCGTGCCCAAAGTAGATCCTCCGTACACAAACTTGCAGCTACTAGCTCTGATTTGCAAGTGTCGTCTGTCACTGCCTTCTAACGCCGGCGCATAATCCATTCAACTGCAAAACATAATACCCTGTCACCGACCGCGATGTATTCGGGCAATTAGCGTGATCTGCATCACTGAACGCACGTACTCGAAATCCATCTGTTGACACTGCTTCTGAACGGCGATATACTAGCCCACACGTTCGATTTCTTCCACCGTAGCAGGATCCTCGACAAACACCTCCCCCACCAGTAACTGATAGTCCCACGTTCAGTCGTGTAATACGCGTTGATTGCCTCAATGGTGCTTGTGGAGTTGCAGTACCTTGCCGTTGCCGACGTTTTTGCCGTCGCCCAAGTGCTGGGGTTTGAACTGGTCCATGTCACCATGTCCAAACGTCCGCAGTGGATCGTCATCCACTTCCGACTCATCACTACTTGATGATGTCGCTCCCTTCAAGCCCTGCGTGCCCTCATTGGCTGCTAGTTTCTTGTGACTCGAAGTCATCACCCTCCGCATATCTGCCGCGTGTGCGGCGCTTTCATGCATACCTTCTTCTGCAACGTATTCTAATGGCAGCAGCACGAACCGAATGCGTTCATATCAGCCATGCTGTCCCAGGATTAGCGCGTTCAGATACTTTTGCTCACCGTTATGTCTTCCCGGAAGTGCACGTCACGTGCCTCCACGATCTTACCTGTTACCAGGTGTAACAACCTGTACCTGGTGCCACGCGTGCAAATCCTATTAGCAACGCTGGTTCCACCTTAGGACTGAGCTTGTTGTCCCGCTTCTGCTTCGCCACATGCACGACGCCCACCGAGCCACATTCACGTATCTTGGTCACGTCCGGTTTGTTGCCCAGCAACTTTTTACGATGGGGTCTTGCCCTTTAGTGCTCTTGTCGCGCTCAAATTATCAATTTTCACGATGTATCGCAGAATCTCCGTCCGCAGCTTCGTTGGCAAGTTCGCTGCATACATTGCCGTACGCGTCTTATTGACAAGCACGCCGCTCCACCAGTGCATTATCCTCGGGTGTGAATGGGTGTGTGGGAACGAACCGAATGCTGTTACCCACGAGAAACGTTTGCAATTCCGAGTTAACAAACTCTCCGCCACCATCACAAGTGAATATTTGGATCTTGTGTCCTTGGACCAGTAATTGCTTGATTAGCTGCATTGTATGTCCATTTGACTTACTCTTCTTCTTCAATAGAAAACACCATTTATACCGCGAGCCTTCAGCTTGTATTAACCGGAAATATTGGTAGTTCTCCACTCCAGGTAGATACTTGCCCATATCGCACGTGTCTGCCATTAGGCGCTCGTAGTTTACCTTCGCCTGTTTTAACTGCCTTGCCTTGTAGGACATGCGCTT
Source organism: Phytophthora podocarpi (assembly GCA_001314375.1). Taxonomy (NCBI): domain Eukaryota; phylum Oomycota; class Peronosporomycetes; order Peronosporales; family Peronosporaceae; genus Phytophthora; species Phytophthora podocarpi. The sequence goes on along the minus strand of LGSN01000483.1, from coordinate 11,178 downwards.
TCGTTTAGCCGACTCGCAACTCAAGCATATGAAATCCTTCTTGAACAGATCCATAAGAATTTTCATCCCTGCTACCGTGCCATTCACCACTAGGTGCTTGATAGCACTCTCGTTCAGGTGTCCCAACCGCTCGATCCAGACTGGCATCGGCATTGACCGTCCCCATCGCGAGGCTATCCTCCTTAGCTGCGTCCACGGTCTACAATCAGTAATGGTCGCCCATCTTCACGAATTCCAATCGCTATGAAGTGCGATCCAGCCATAGTTTACGTGGTGTCACTCCTGGAGACGTAAACGACGGCACCTATCCGTTTCGTTCCATCCTGCCAAGATTCAGCAAATTCAGCGAACCTCCTGGCGAGTACTCCACATCATCTAGCTTTACTTGCACCATGCCATTGTCACTACTACTGCTGTGATGTTTGGTTGCATAAATCATCACAGCTCCACTCAGCGCACTCTGCGTCGTCGCACCAACCCACACATTGAATATCATTTTCGATTTCTTGATCCCATGAACTTTCGCGATCAACACATACATATGTCGTACTGCCGCAATCCAACGTCCATGTACTTGCGTTGATGGTATGGTTCTTCTTACCACCAATTTTAGCATCGCCCTCTCACCGATGTCGTAGTCATTGCTACTGTCGCCCCTATCGGCAGGTCAAACTGCTCCAATAAGTCTCGATGTGTCAGCGCAACCCCCATGAGCAACACTTGTGTCATCTCTGCGTCCGCGATCGCGTTGCCTGGATCCAAGTTCCGTAGCTGCTGCCGATATGTAGTCATCGTCGATAGATAGTCTGCCATCGACTGTTTCTTTTCTCATGTGAAGCAGTGTACAACTGCTGTCGGACCAGCATCGCATCGAATCATCCCGTTGTGTCTTATCCCCGATCAGCGTATCCCACATTGCTTTGGCTGTAGCCATCCCGCAAACCTTATTCGCGTCGTCGCTCTGGCATCCGTGCAGCATGTACAATATCGTCGCCCTTGCCCGTCGACCTCGCTCGTCGAACAGCGCTTGTTCATCCAGCATGTCGCGTTTCATCTTTGATCACTACTCGCCACGCCTCTCTCTCCGTCAAATACAATTCCACCTCCACTCGATACAGTTCGAAAGTTCCTTCAAACTTTGGAGACTTATTGCTTCCTCTGCGCGTGTTGTTCACAGCCATCTTTCTTGTTCCAACTTGATGTCAGCTTGATCACTTGTGCGTTCGCCGACAGGCTGGGGCTAATAACCTAGTAGCTTATGGCGTCCAGGCTCATTGTAAAGCAACAGTTCAACAGTGTTGTGAAGGCGGCAAGAAGTCCGAAGTCACGGAATACAGCAAAGTCTTGTGAATTGGGTGAAGCAAAAGCCAAAGTGATTTATTAGAACCTTCCTACTTTTCACGTGCAACGCACTACTGCCCTATAGCACGAAGAAGGGTGCCAGACACAAACACCCCTTTGACCAACTGCCCAATCACTCGACTGGGCTTCACACAACCGACAGACGTCACTTCCAATCGATTTATCTCAAAATCGGTGGGCCTTGACAAGAACGAGAGTTTCCCAGCCTTTCTACCCGAAATCCTCAAAGTCTCGGACTCGGTCATCACGGACACAACTTCGCCGCAGCATGTTGAACGCATGCATCAAAATATGTAGTCCTCTAAGAGGAGTCTGGTGCCTGCACACGCCAGTTTTCCTCATGGTCAACCCAATTCATATAATATGGGTTGATGCATTAAATTATTTCAAATCAATCGCAAAGCCAATGTTTCCCCGTACGACTGCACGACATTGTCACAATATTGTACTTTGCAGTCGGGTGAGGCCATATTACCTGGTGTTTAAATCCACCATACGACATGTCAATCGGCAATTAGCCTAATTCTATTTGTAGAGTAAATTGAGCCCCAGTTAAATAGCAAATCATATGCAGAGCATATACCGGAGCTATCTGCAGACGGCATACAAGAATAAGGTCGAGGCTTGGCTGCAGAAATGCGAGAGGTACGTATTAAGAATATGGAGCTGGAAGCTCCGGTCCAAGAACAGATTGACAAGTTTGGAGAACGCAAGGTTTGCGTGACTCTGGCTGAGATTGAGGCGATCTACAAGGAACGTTTTGTTGGAAAGGACAACGTGTATGAGACCAAGATGAATGCGAAGGCGGAGGAAATCGTAGCAGAGCACCGCTTTCGGGAGGTATATGGCCTTGATTCCGATAGTGAGGGTGCGTAAAGGCATGTCGGGTCTCAAAATGATTACGTAGACTCAACTAAGACACAGTGCGGTTTAACATGATTATGTAGACCTAAATATGAATGTAATACATGTGCTGACAAGACCAAAAGTACTATGGCAATACTAAAAGGACTACGAGGAGACCGAAAATACTCAACAAGACTAAAATACTAGGGTAAAATTAGTATTTTTGCAGCTCACAATTCATTCGACTGAACAGGGAACAGAGCGGCAAACCCTTCCATCTCTTGCGATGACTACGCAACCACCTACCTTCCAAGACCTTCTACAAGGTGGTACCGTTGCGGCCATGCATGTGATCAAAAAGGAAACTAGGGACGTCAACACATCCTATTTCACTGCGAATTCTGTACCTCAAACGAGTACCCGGACAGCTGCCTTCTCTTCTGGTTGTGTTCACGGAGAGCGTGTCTACATCCGCTGCTGTGTCTAGTCAAACAGCGGAGACGATACGGGCTGCTGTTGCCAATTACTATGGCAGCTACAAACGCCGTGATGCAGCTGGGCCGGACACATTGATGGTAGCCACGGACGACAAAGGAATCAAGTACGGGTTGGCAAATCCTGCGAAGGACGCGTTTGTTCACCAGTTCATACGGGGTCTCAAGAAGCGAAAGAGCACGGAATTTACGCAGCGTCAAGCTACTCCGATTTCTCTCGATATGATCTGGGTACTTCATAGCAACTTGGACGACACGACAGGATTCACGGAAACAAGTCGATTGTGTTTTCTGCTGGTTCACTGCTCGTTTTCTACGGCATGTGTCGGATCAACGAGGTGCTCAGTCTACAATGGAAGCATCTCACATTAGGATTGACCCGAAACAGTACCTCCGATCCGAGCGTATCCATTTATTTGCTTCCTACAAGCTTGAAGGAAAAAGACAGAGGTCGCCGAAGGGTGATGCTACAATTTGTATCATCTCGACGAAAGTGAGAGACCAATGGATGCGTGGATGTTTTGTTTCGCTTAAAACCGCGGCTGACGTACGTTCAAATGAAGACGGACCATATTTGGACTGGCAGCGATTTCATTTTCCCGGTGCCGTCCAAAATCTCGAAAAATGTTCGAAAGACAAACGCAACGACTACAGGCTGTGAGAACGCACGCGTGGGGTGGAGTAAGAAAATGTCAGAGCAGGTAAGCAGGTAATTGTTACTTCACTCAACTGTGCGGTGCGAGATCTCTATAAAAAAGGCTCATGTGTTCGTGGCTATGTTCGACAAGAGTAGCGTGACATCTGGTTTACTTCTCATACCACCTTCACCAGAAGGAAACGCAACAGTTTCCGCTGTCGGACTGCCATTCGCTGACAGCCAATTTGAGAAATGACTGAAGACCGTTGAGAGCTCAATAAAAGCTCGTGAAGACAAGATTGACATACTTGGATCCATGTTGCAGCCTTTAAGACAAGACACACCTGTATCTGCGACAGAATGGTCACCCTGCATAGAGCAGATATCTATTCTCCCACCCGCGAAAGTTGGAAGGATCTACCCCGAATGTATTGGCAAGCTGACCCATCACGCCATCTATTCAAGCCCGTAGGCGAGTGACAACCCAGGACAAAACGAAAATGGAGCTTTTCCTAGTCGACTCAATGCTGCCAAGATTATTACTGAAGACGTAGTCGACTTTGCTGTTCATAAAGGACTTGCTAGCCCGCAGGAGGCCTTCGAGTCTACACTATCTGTGTATGCAACTTACTACATCAAGCCTTGGTTGAAAGATGCGGTAAGTCCAAGTGTGAACGTACTCACCATTGATACCCTGGCACGATAAATTCGTCTCGACAAAAAATGCCGACTCGTGAAGTCTCAACATACCTATCTTAATTAAGGAGTAGTGTTAGTACAATAAGTCTTGTCGTAGCATTTCCGGTCTTGTTTTAGTACCCTCAGTCTTGTCAGTACTTTTGGTCTTGGTCTATTTCATACGTGTGTCTTGGTGTCTCCTAAATAATATCTGAGTTCCTTCAAATTTGTCAAGATCGGCACAGTACTAACTTGCAAACGTGATATTTTGGGCCTGTGTTTATTAGCACAATGCTGGGAATTGATTGGTCATGCAACCTGGTTTTGCATATTTTGTTGTTTTGGCCGGCGGAAATCGCTTCCGGCGTAGACATATACAAATCCAAGTAAGTTAGGAAGCAGCTTCAATTCGCTAAGAAGGGTCAACCGAACAGCACTTGTATCAGGTTAGGTTAATTATACAAAACATAGGTAGTTGTTAGAACCCTACCCCTTACTTTAAAAAAATGAAGCGCTACTTTACATTTCTCATGAACACTGATTAAGAGACAGTATAGACTATTTTAGAGGTCTAAAATAGCGGGCAAAATATCTGCAAGGGGAAAAATAAGTATGAGGCTAAATCGAGTTTGTCTGTAAAGTGCTATACCGAACGAAATTGCGCGTTGAGGATTGTCTTCCACTAAGTGCACCCCAATTGCGCTTTGAAAATCGAAGCGGAATTTATCCAGCTTAGTTCAGACCCACATGACCGACCCCACTAACACCACAGAAACAACATGCTCAAAAAGGCATTATAAGGCTACGGTACATGTAGAGTACATTGTATCCGGATACCCGTAGACGATCCAAGATGATTCTTTTATGTACAGGAACAGCGGAGATTTGTGTTCTTTTTTTTTTTAAAGAACACAAAGATCCGCTGTTCTTGTGCATAATCTTGATTATTTTCGACAAAGGTGTTCATTCAACCTGTCTGTCTTCGCCAATATGATTGTTTGGAGCGATTTGTTTTGGGTCAAATTTGGCGCAGGCCAAGTAGAGGTTCAACTAGTTTTTTGGGTAAACCTTGGGTCAAGTTGACCATCAATTGACCATTAAACAAGCTCATTGAATACACTAGCTTATACTACCGTCAAACTTTATACGTTATCAGCTCCAGTATATACCAACATATAGAGGTACCAACACAAATAGCTCGTGATTTACATTAAAAATTTAGTATGCCCATAGGCGGTGCGCCTAGATAGACCGTTGTCTATCAGATGGCGTGGGTTCAAATCCCACACCTGTAGAAGAGCTCGACAGCTTGAGGTAAATGTCGTGTGCAAATTCACCGTCAGATCTGAGACATAACCAAGAGCTTGGGCCGCTCGACACACTCTTCTGGGTGAGTATCTCGTATGGATCAGACTGACTGAAATTTAGCGGACATTTCCCACCGTGAAATTTCAGTCGCTAAGTCGTTTGGCGGACGGTCGATGGGATTATTCCCTGGGCACAAACATTCTCGATTGGCTAAAACAACTACCTTTTTTATTTAGCCACTACGGTTAGTATAGTGAGTTCAAGTCATTTTTATGAAACAATAAAATAATTAGAATCCAAAAGATAATTGTGCTCAAATTAAAGTAAATGGGTAGGACGTATTATTTTAGTCACATGCAAGTAACTTGAGCCGCCTTATTTGACTCAGTACTCCGGTGACATTGATCGTACTGAACCATCATCTGAATCGGAGTCTTCCGAGCTGGATCCACCCAGATTCAATTCTGAGTTTGAGAGAAATCCCGGTGCGTGTTGAGAATCGACGTGGGCGGGACCACGAGCTCTGCGATTCGATATGTCATTTAGAAGCTGAACATTCTCTCGACTTTGTTGCTCGATGACACAGATGAACTGGGTTATTTCAGGATGTGCAACGGAGAAAGTGTCGTTGAGTGTGCGGTTGTATCTTTCGAGCGGATTGTTTGTTCGATTTACGATGTCTTCATATAAACTGTTGATGTTCCACCGTTCCAGTACAGCTTTCTTGATCTAGGTTTTCATAAAATAGTTCCAGAATTTCTTCCAGTTCTCCCGCGAGTATGTGATTCCTTGGTACTGGCAGTCATGCATGAGCATGTGTCGAACGTCATGGACGTGTGGGTGTGCCCCGCCGATCACGCGATGAAGGACCTCGCCCTCATAGTAGGTGAAGTGGAATTGAAAGAATTTGAGTCCCGGGCTGTGTTTGACGTCGCAAAGAGGCTCATTCTCAAGTCGCCCAAAAATGTCTCGACCAAAAAACTTCGTCCGCGTCCAATAGAGTCGACCTACAATCTGCTTCTTGGTCGCTCCCTGCACAATCACACTGTTGTCATTGTACTATTGGTCCCGAATCTGGCGCCAAACTTCGGTTGGAGTGAGCGTTACATCACGAATGCCTATTTCGTCGGTAGCAAGGAGCATTTGCTGCTTGCAGTCGACAAAAACTGAGGTCGGACATCTTGGGGGCTGATGCAATTCTGGGACGCAATATGTTTTTTGGGCCCCCTGCACCACAGTACCCAAACTGGACACGACAAGTTTAGCCGTACAGTCAGTCCGTCTGTATGGGCTGCACCGATAGCGCTTGGTGTCGCCAGTTCCGTAGTAGGTAGTCTTGGTAATTGACACACTTCTTCCCACCTTGATGACAGGTTGCTCCGAGTGTTGGTCGTTTTCAACTTCAACTTGGTGGCCTTCACTCAGCGCCGAGTTATCGCCCGACGATTGCCCAAGCAAAATCTCAGTGTCGTCCGAGGAAATGTCGCTCATGTCAGATTCGTCGTAAGGGTTGTGGTTCGGCACGAAGGTGTTGGAAGAAAGATCTTCAGCCACGGTGACGTGAGGTGAAGTTGGAGAGAAGCTTGCCTTGAAGAAGAGGGCGAAAATTGGAAAGTGAGTTCCGTTATGAGTTTAGCTTTTCGATTTTGTTTGTGTAGTTTCCCCTACTTCCCCCTCTTGGTGTACGCACGTGTTCGTTTCATCGAATAACCGGCGTTACCTCGCTCGTCTTACGCTCGTTCTTCGGTCGTTGATTGTTAGGCGTCGCTTTGTTGTGTGCGTTTCTAGATCGGCAACAAGCACAACCCTTCAAACGTGAAGTGAGGTTAATCTATATTTATCCTTAGGGCGATGCAATTGAGTAAACTACGTGGTTATATCACCCTATGATCCGCTAAAATGAATATTTCTGTGAGATATCCTTATCACCTCCACGTTGTGATAAAGTTGATCCTCTCTTGACCCCCCAAAAAAGGGGTGACCATTAAGTTGACCCTCTACTTGGGCTGCGCCAAATTTGATCAAAAATATGGTTTTCTGATGGTTATGCAAATCGCTAAGAATCTGTATGGTTGAGTTGTTGAACAGCGTTACTACGACGATAGGTTGGACAAGGCGACAGTTCTTGTGGCAACATACTAGGCTTGAGCACCAAACAAAACACCCTAAGGAACAACTTAAGCACGACAAATGGAGGGTTGGCGGTTATCTATTCGATTTAATTACGGAAACCGTGAAAGTTACCGAGGCTCTTGGCGAAATAACAGTAGGGTGTCAGCACTTTTAAAGCGGCTGTTTGTGCGAAATGAGAATGAACGAAGACGACGATAGCCTTATGAGTACTCCCGTCGGCGCCGGTGCCGGTCAACTATCGCCTCAGCTCGATCGTTCACATGTGACGAGAACCTAAGCCTCTCTCGAGCCCACAAGGCGAGGGTTTGCAAACAGCTATTGCGGTCTCGGCTTCACCAGATCGAATACATGGAAGTGAAGCTGGAGAGAATGTCGAAGTACTCACTAAACCTTCTGAATGCGGACGACAAGCTGGCTATGACGCTCGCCCGAGAGAAGGAAGAATCAATTCGTTTGGCTGCTGTCTGGGGGGATGCATGGAGCCGGCTACGTCATGTATTTCTCTGTTGTGCTGGAAGAATGCTGCGACATCCTGCTACATCATCCTTAGGCCAAGCGAACGATGCAATATGTAGAGGACGAGGAGAGATGGTCACTTTGAAACCAAATGAAATTCCAAACCAAAGCCTCCTCGTGTTATGTCTTTATAGTAGCAAGGAGCTCTAAGTATGTTCCCTCTATATTCGCAGCAATTATGTTTGCTATGGTACTCACCTATGATTGCGACAGCGTCTTCCGTAACAGTGACGTTCGTAAGACGAAAGCTGTCCTTCAGTATGGAGTACACTTGGGCTATAACCAACATGCCGCATGAAGTTACGTCAGGTTGTTTAGGCCCGTTAAGCCATACACCTTTCTCTGTTACAGGATATATTTATTGTATGGCATTGTCAGCGCATGGCAATTTTTCAACAAAACCAGCCACGGTGTCCTCGCAGGTCGATTCCATTGTGACCCGGTAGGCCGGGCTGCACAACGGTTCGTAGTAGTACGGAGTGATGGATGGAACGTTCTTCTGGTACGTAACATCGACAATAATAACACCCCCAATGTATGCTGCTGAGGTGAGCAGGCAACACAACGAAGTGCGTACTCGAAATCCGGGTAGGAGGTGGTTTCGGGTAACCCGCGGTCGGTGCGAACGAGTCCAAGGCATAGCAATCCCTTAATGTATTGCAGATGCATCGGATATTGAAGTCGATAATGACATCACTCAGCATTCGGTCGCGCGCGAGGGCATTCCAACCATCGTATTCACCGTGACATTGCCTTCACCGCACGTTAGTGTGAAGGTTGAGCTCAAGCAAGCCCTTTCAAGTTTCGCCACAACATCGTTTGCTAATTCCTGGTGTTTCGCTCCCGTCAAATGTGGCATCAGATCGTCTGAATCAGTCTCTTCATCAATCAACTCGGGCGATGCAGAAATATCTTCCCATTTCGTCGACTGCAGCCAATTCATGTCCTCCACCCACGAAGCGCACTTCTTGCGGACGTTGTAGAATTCCGCCATACCATAGACAGCACCACTGAACATCCACGCAAACAGTAGCGAGTGGAAAATATTTAGCAACATAACAAGCGACATAATGGCGAAGCAACATATCCAGACATAGTGAGCAACATAAATCAGCTCACGAGCCCTGTGAACTGTGGCGTTCCACCCGGGAAGAAATTGATAATCTCTTCAGCGGTGCCTACTGGGTGTCCACAGTTGGAATATTAGAAGACTGATTGAAGAACTTGGATTTTGGGCGTTTTGCGCTTTCCGTTTTAACGCTGGCGCTCAACTTGCTCACAAGATCATTAGGGATCACGAAATTGTAGTCGTAGTTGTCGGTACGCACATATTCTCGGTGGCTATGCACAACACGCGTGCTCATGAAGTCGTCATCCATGATAGTGAGGTAGTTCGCCAATATTTCGCTCACATGATGCCGGTCAATGGTATTATTTGCCCACAACAACACGCGAGATAGCGAAGACACACTTTTGTCTGGTAGCATAACGACGGCTAGCTCTTGAGGCTTCGCCGATTTCTCCAGTCTGGTTCTTCCGCAGGTTGCGCCGAGGTTTAGGCTGAGGGATGCGGTGCACGTCAAGGTTGCCGCCTTTGCCATCAGCTTTCGTTCCACACGTGCTCTCGGCTGCACTACCGGCAGCTTTTGTTGGATATTGTTTTGCTTTGGGCGCCACCGCTTTTGTATAAAGTCGGTCTTACCGCATTTCGCATGTAGAGACCTGCAGCACTTAGGAGATACATATCGAATTTAGCCAATCACATCCACAGTTTGAAAGTATAGAAAATCGCATGTAGACAGATACAGCAAAATACTACCGATACACCGATAATAATTTCTCAAATTTCTGGCACCCACCAGTTTCGCAACGGCGCGCGCGCGCTTAAACGGAAGAGCAACCCCTGTTTTGAAATGGCGGGCGCACCCACAAGGAAGAACAACGCGCGGGGGCGTTGGCAGGCACATGTAGCAGTTCAAGTCTCTTCGGAGTCAGTGTATAAGAAGCTCGCTGTGTTAAACTACCTGGCGTCCTCTAAAAATATGCCTGCGACCATCAAGCACTTCTACCCCACCCTCACCACGTCGTCCTACAACGACAAGCGCACAACAATTCTTCGCTGGGTTCGCCAACAAAACTCTTGCAGGCTGATGTTGCTGAGCGAAAGGGCTATCACAAGAAGGTGCGGGAAAGGGGCGTTGGAACAATTATTTCTAAGGAGAGCGAGGTTGAGATTGCCCAGTGGGTTGGTGAGCTTTGCGGAGATGGGATCCCTGATATTGACGCCGAGTGTCCAGCAGCACGCTGCCTCCATCAATGTTGTCCTGCTCAAGATTCCGCCTCACACCACGCCAGTCTAGTAGCCTGCGGACATGGCTTGGAATTTCCCTTTGATGATGCGCCTACGTCAATACTGGCACGAAGGCATGCAGGCTCAAATTAAGGGATCGAGAAACCAGGGCAAGAAGATGAAGCTGAAGAGGCCAAACCGCTCAGCAATTTGCGGTTGGTGTAAAATCTTGGGACGATCTGCCAAAATACACGATAATGAATGGCTTCCGTGCCAGTGGGCTGCTTCCGAGCGATAAAAACTGTATTGGTTCGGCTGGTTTAATCACAGACTTGGAGAATTTGTCATTGCTGGAAGGACGTCCTGTAGATGAAGGACAAGACTTCGGGATCAGTGATATCGTCGAAGAAACCGTCATTTAACCAAATAAAAGAGCATTTGTGCCTACTTTTTGGATGTTACAATATTTTGGATTATCATAAATCCAGTAATCTGAAATATAAGATGTACACCATTTACCAGACAAAATGGTCGTTTTCCCAACCAATATGGTGCGGGAAGGACTCGCGCAAATTAATAATGCGAGAGAAGAGGCATTTTTCAACCAAAGTGTTTTTTAATTTATTTTTTTCAAGCAAAATGGTTCACCCAACCCTATCGGGCTAAGACGGACCTCACCAGGGATTTTTATCGCAAGACGCCACAACGAAAGCGTACGGCGTTGATTGGCTAATAATAAGTAGTTTCAAAAACTGTTTTTAGATTGAAGCAGCCCCAGGCGAACGATGGAGCATTCAACTACAAGGTTGAAGGGAGCTAAGTGCCGATCGACTTGCTGGTGGAATATGGCTGCGCGGAGATCGTGATGCATGCAGTATTTCCTGATGCAAAAGTGGCAGGAAAATTCGTTTGTG